>QRFJ01000294.1:350363-431638 GCA_006176705.1 Cocos nucifera
CTGGATCTGTTAATAGGAATGCGATTTATTCCTGTAACCTTGAAACTGATGCATATTGGGGCATTCATAGGAGACATTACCACATTGTAGTAAAACTTTCAAATTCTTGCCGGATTTAACGAAATGCTGGTCACCGCTGAGCCTTTCTGATGAAAAGTTTCTACAAGGCCAGTTCTTGCTATGGAACAGACTTTCTTCCAAAAGAAAGGTCTTTATAGAAAGAAAAGAAGTCTGCGAAAAAGTAGAAAGGTGAAAGGAGAGAAAGAAGAGAAGCGAGCCCGAAGAAAGAAGGCCCGATGTCAAGAAAGTGTTATCATTGGCAATAGCGACGGCCACTGGAGCGGAACTGCCCTACTTATCTGGCCACCCTGAAGAGCTAAGAATGAAGGCCTTTACAGGTATGCATCGTCTATTGAGTCAACCTTACGGTTTTTTTGCATCCAGTTGGTTACCGTGCTTGACTCTGGTCCTTCTAGCTTGCTCATCTTGCACTTCCATGTAGATCTTGAGGAAATAGGAGGCTGAGGAAAATGGTTTTTGATCCTACGCACTCGCAGGTAAGAAGCAGGGAGATTGCTTCCAGTGGGCGGTGGGGAACATACCCTTCTTCGATTAACGATTTGGGTTTAGACTTAGTTGTGCATTAAGACTATTAGTATCGTGCCTGCAGCTAGTAGGAATTTGATTTCTATTTCAGTTGCTTAGCCTAGAGGCTATCTGAATTATCTTCTTTAGCGACCATTGTAATATTCCTTATGAAAGAATTAAAATCAAATAGTTTCCTTCATAACGATTTCCTTTATCAGCTACATATTAATGTACCTATCTAACAATCGAAGCAAATATGAATGGCCAAACAACCTAGGGATAGTCAAAATGGGACAGGTATCTTATGGCACCTGAGATTTAGGTTCATTATAGCAAGAAGATATTGATTTTCACATAATTAAATTTAAAAAATGCACTATATAGATCCATTGATCTTCTGATCATCTCCAACACCCTCAAGTGAATCTTGTCTCCAAGGCAAAATGACCCCAAACTTTCTTTGTGTAGGACATGGGAACAAACCATAGATCTCTTGTCCTAAAACTATTGATGCGCCATGGTGAGTTCCGACGTATGAGAATTTGTCTACTTTCATTATCTTTACACCAATATGTCTAAGGTATGGGAATGGTATTCTATTGAGACAGCAAGTCTGAAGCTCTTGAAAATTCCAAAGAATTCATACATGAAGTTGACAAACAAAACTGTAAAACCCAGTAGTCTCGATCAGATCGAGAGAAGATTTAGCATAATTTCTAAATATATCTCAAGAAAATACATATCTTTTCAATGGACTTACAGAACCCTCAACTCAACAGAAGTTGCCAGACATGGGGAAATTGACCTCTTATGGATATGGTTCGATTATGATGAGCTTCACAAACCTTCTATTGTTCTTTGGGGACATCATTTTAACTTCAATTATCTATGAAAGGATTTTCTCTAATGACGTTCCTTACCACACCGTGATAGATGCACATAAGAAACCAGTCTGAAGTCATGTCAAAATTTAGGATTATCCGGACTCAGCAAAAAGACAAACAAGCGACAGTAGAGTTAATCCTTCAGAGCTCGATTCAATAGATATGCCAAAAGTCATAGGATACATTTTCTACAATTCTAGAAAACCACAAATGATTATAGTCAGACATGCCATCTTTCTGAAAAATGTTTATTCAGATAGCCAGTGTGATAAGATTAATTGATGAAAAGGTGCTCACAATACAATGAGCTAAGACCAATGTGGAATCAAATAGGGTTCGCCATAAGAACACTACCTCTCCACCCATCGTAATCGAAAAGAACTTCCGTTCCCCTGAAAGATACTAGTATTATTTCAGAGACATAGAGAAAATATTCCTCGTACTGTAATGTGACTCATGTGATGATCCAATATACCTAATAACCGAGGATATTAGATATCATCGAAAAATGGTTAGAGGCAATGCAGTCAGAAACTTGATCGTATCACTCAAATCAAGTTGACCTTGGTAGACCACCAAAATAAGACCTATGGGTGTAAAGTCTTGCAGAAGAAAATGTGCAGATGCAATTGGAACATTCTAAGGCTAGGACTAGTGGCAAAAGATTATCAGAAATACACTGTCCCAATGCTATGCTAAAATCCATCCGCACATTGCTTGCCATTGCAAACCTATTTATATATAATATGCCAACATGGACGTAAAAACGACGTTCCTTAAATGAATATCTTGAGAAGATCTATATAAATAGCCGCTAGGTTCACATCCATGATACGATGACAAAAGTTTGCTAAGCTGGCAAAGATTTCATATAGGACTAAGCAAGCATCTCGGTGCTGAACACTCGTTTCATCATGATGTGATCAAAATATTTGTTTCATCAAAAATAAGAGAACCATTACTTCAACAAAATTAGTGGGAGCGCTGTTGTCTTCCTCGACTGACGTGGATGACTCCTCCTATTGGAAAATGATTTCCCATGATGACGCAGTAAAATTATGGTGTCCAAGAAGATCTTCATTGAACGACTAAGGTGAACACCTTTTATTCTATGATTAAGGTCTATAGGATAACCAAATTAGATTGCCTAGGACTTTCATGAAAAAGACATAGAGAATGACTGAAGCAGTTTAGTATGGAAAACTCTAAACGGATAATATCTTCAGACCGATGTTTACTTTTCAAGAGATGTTGCCCTAGCATTACCGTGAGGAATAGAATGCAATGGCAAAAATCTCTTAATGGTTTTTAATAGGACCTTACATTAGCTCCATGCTATGTACACATCTTGATATTAGCCCATGCTGTAGTTAGTCACAGCATATATCAGTCAAACTAGATGAAGGAACACTGACTAGTTAGAAATGTATCCTTAAGACGAGGAAGAACTAAGGATATTGGTTGCCTTATCGTAATGGAGACTCCATGTCCGGATACACAGACTCGGATTCATGTCTCATGTAAATGATCGAAAGTTCACATCTGAGGAGTTGTTTCTATGCAATGTCGTGCTTATCACTGGAAGTTTCCAAGAAAACCATTATCAATTCCACCATGGAAGCAGATATACTCACTGCAGCAAGCTTGCAAAGGAACATTCTGCTATAAGAAGTTTGAAAAACGACAAAATCGAATAATGCCATCAGATGCCACTTTCCTCTGTACTGCGACAGACAATGGCCATATGCCGCTACTAAGGAGCCGATGTCTCACCAGAAGTTCAACACCATTGAGCGGTGAACCACCCTCATCCGACGACTTACCTCGAGAAGGATTACGTGAGTCAAGAGATCAACTCCATATGCATATCAGCAGACCCACTTACAAAGCCCTGGGACAACAAAAATTGGAAGCCCACTTGAGAAAGTGGGACTTAGGACTTGTAGCCAATGGCTTTAGAATGGGAGATGTGTTATGATTATAGTACCCTAGAAGTCAGAATTGCTACACTTGTAATACACTTCTTAGGATAAAATTATAATTTTGACTATAATAATAAAATAGTTATTTTCTATACACATAGTGTTATTTTAGTGTCTGTTAAATACATCTTTGATTAATGGTATGATAATTCATATTTTTAAGAGTTGAAAAATTTTAAGACATATAATCATTATTAACTCATAAAATGCTTCCAACCATAGGATCACATAAGGATGTGATTGATCCAGAAGGTTAGCGTACAATCACTTTTTCTTTAGTAGATGAGTCTGAGTCTACGATGTGAGACACCGGAGCGAGAGTATAGATACTCGTTAGAAACGAGGCACTAAGCATGACCACTCAGTTGTCATTAGAAGTCTACCTTTTCTCAATGACTGACTCGAGCCTGCATGGTATATTCTGATTCCTTATCTAAGTGCATCGGTAGTTCACCTTGAGGTATTATAGTTTGACTACACCATAACTCGATCTCCTAGCCATACAAATTTTGAAGGTGTATATTGGCACTATAGCATGTTCATTGTAGGAAATAGATGTATTCAAGATGGAATCTATCGACCTCGATGTAGGGAGCAGCCTCTATTTTTGATGATCATGAGAATCAAGTTCAGAAGCCCATGGCCATGGCATGAGTGAAATAATAGAAAAGTTTCTATTTTAGTTTTCACATCGTGGACTTGAACAATGATTAACATCATATGACAAAACTTAGGTTTGCATAGTTCATCTTAACCCTAATCTGATCGAGGGCTCAATAGAAGAATCTAATCATACAGATAGCTGCACCAAGAGATTCACATTCAGCTCTAATGGATGTCACCATATACTGTCTAGGGTCACTGGTGGATTTTGGAGCAATTTAGAATGATTTAGATGATCGATCTTTCTAGTTGTTCGACATAGAAGAGTTTCGATCCATCAAAGGAGTTCGATTGTCGATGATAGAGATCATACATATCCCTTATATACATTAACTAACATCTAACTGATCACCAAATATAGGGTTATGAATCTGGTATTAATCATTGAATTGATCAGTGTTTAATGATCTGAATGAGATTCATTATTAACACAATCGTGCTAGCACTCGATAACCTAACGTTCTTCGTTTTACTATCATTAAAGTTATCCTGACTAGCCAAAGAAGTTTGTGCTCAAATCAAATTGCTTTACTTGATCTATGACTGGAGGTTGTCCAAGTCAGAAAAGGTTGTCTTATTTTGTAAGACATTACCTGCCATTTTTTGGTCACCTGCCATTTCTTGTTCTTTGACTTTGGTCAAAAGTCTACCTTTGACTGGTCAAATGTTGACCATTGACACTTTGACTTTTGACCACATGTCATGCACCTATTGGAGAGCTGGTGGGGGCTTGTCCCCCTGCCAGAACCTGGCAAGGAGGAGGGCGCACGCCACCCTTGGCGTGTGCCCAAGTTGGAGGCGCCTAGGAGTCCCTTGTTGGACAGGGACTCCATCTCCTTTTTGGATTCCAATTAGAGTTCTCCTAAGAACCAAGTTTGACTGGTCTTAGGCACCCTCTAAGGAGGAATCCAGGGGACTCTATTCCCACCAATCAGATTTAGATCTGATTTCACAAAGGGTTGTGATTGGTTGGGAAGAAGAGGAGTTGGATCACGCATAGTCTATAAATAAGACCCTGCGCCCAACTCAAAAAAAAAATGAAAATTCCCACACCCAAGGCTGCCTCTCCTCCTCCTCCTCCATGCCAAGTCCATCTTCTCCCTCTCCTCTCCACGTCCCAAAAGGTGTTTGGGATCCAAGGTTGGTGCGATCCAGATCAGAGAAAGGCGATCAAAAGCTAAGAAGGCTGCGCTGCTGCAAAGGACGACTGCTGATCTTCAAAAGGAGTTTTGAAGATCCTCCAGATCAGATCCAGATCTAATTTTTGGAGATGTGATAGAGAAGAAGAGGATCTCCAGATCCAACCCAAGTGGATACCGGTAGAGGCCAGGCACTTGCGTGGCTAGATCCAGAACCTTCCGCTGCTTACAGGATCATCAACAGGGTAATAGGATTACCCACATCAAGGTAAATTAAATTTGATTTAATTTATCTTAATTTTATTTTTATTATTAAAATAATAAGAATCAGATCTGAAAATATCTCAGATCTGATTAGGATCAAAGAAAAAAATTTTTGAAAATATATCTCTTGATCTGATCAGATCTGAACGAACCTGGTCCGAAAAATCAGGATTTTCCTTCAACTGGTATCAGAGCCAAGGTTCTAAAGTATTTAGATCTAATTTTAAATTTATTTTAATTAAAAAATAAATGATTTTAGATGTCACATGAGATGTGATCAGATCTAAAATCAGAAAAAATTAAAATTAAATGATTTGGATCTAAGATTAGAAAATATGCATGACTAGTTCTAAAATAGAATAGTTCTATAGAATAGTCTTGCATGTTTTGATTTAATCTGATTAAATCATATTTTAGATCTATTTATTTACTATTTTTTGATATTATAATTATTATAATAACATCTAAAAAATAGCAAATAAAAATTATTTAATTTTAAATATCATATGAGATATGATTGATGCATGTCTAGACTAGTTGTAGAATAGTTCTACATAATTGTCTAGATTAGAATTTATTTTGATTAGATCAATTTAAATCTAATTTTTTAGATTATTATGAGATAATTTAGATCTGAAAATATGCATGATTTGATACATGAGATGTATGCAAAATATGCCATGATTAGATCTAATTTGTATATGAGATATATGATATAGATCTAAAACTGTTTTGTAGTATTACATGTTCCTGATTAAGGCGTTCCTCTTGGCCGTCCGGTCATAAGAACGAAGAAGGGTTTAAAGGCCCTCTCTTTCCCATTCGATGGGGTGTTCTTATGATGTGTAGGGGTGCTGTTCGTCCTTAATCAGAACTCAAAACTTAGGGCACTGAGACTGCGCTGCTTGCAATAATGACACGACTTACTCTTCTTGCCAGGAGTCCTCGCCCAGATAGACCACAAGGTAGAGAAACAACTCCTCTTCGAATTTAGGTTTGGCTAGTGGGGGTGAGTTGAGGTAGTTCTTGAGCTCGTCGAACGTCTTTTGGCATTTCTGAGTCCAGCGAAAATCTTTCAGCTTCCTGAGAATTTGAAAGAAGGGCATGCAGCGTTCGACCGATCTAGAGATAAAATGATTCAAAGATGTCACCTTCCTAATAAGGTGCTGAACTTTCTTAATGGACTTCGGAGTAGTCATCTCTTGGATAGCTCGAATTTTCTCCGAGTTGGCCTCGATCCCTTGTCTCAAGATCATAAATTCAAAAAATTTTCCTAAGGCTATCCCAAAGATGCACTTGATTGGGTTCAACTTCATCTTGTATTTTCTAAGCACATCAAAAGCATCTTCAAGATTGGCGACATGATTAACAGTCTTTTAGCTTTTGACCAGCATGTCGTCGACATAAACCTCCATATTGCGGTCGATCTGCTCCTTAAAGATTTTATTGACCAAGCGCTGATAAGTTGCACCTGCATTTTTAAGTCTGAAGGGCATGACCCTGTAATAGTAAAAACCATGGTTAATAATAAAAGTAGTCTTCTCCTCATCCTCCATGCCATCCAAATTTGATTATAGCCAGAGAAGGCGTTCATGAAGGTGAGGAGCTCATAGCCTAAAGTTGCATCCACTAGTTGATCGATTCTAGGCAAATGGTAGCTATCTTTTGGGCAGGCCTTGTTAAGCTTCTTAAAATCGATACACATCCTCCACTTGCCGTTGGCTTTCTTGACTAGAACCATATTAGAGACTCAAGTCGGATAGCTGACTTCTCGGATAAATCCAGCATTGAAAAGCTTGTCGACTTCTTCTGCTATTACCTTCTACCTTTTTGGTGCATAGCCTCGAACACTTTCTTTCACTGATCGATGCTTGGGGTTAATGACCAGTCGATGTTCCATAACCTTGGTGTCAATCCCAGGCATATCTACCAAAACCCAGGCGAAGATGTCGACATTCCTCCGTAAGAAGGTGATGAGTTGCTCCCAAACTTCATCTTCCAAATTGGAGCCAATTTGCACCGTATGCTCCACATTTCCATCATTCAAGGGGATGGTCACAAGATCTTCTATGGGCTCGCCTCGCTCTTTAGCAAAGTCATTGCGGACATCTAGCCCATCAATAGGACAAGGGTCGGACTGTGCTTCCTTTCGTAGAGATATTGAGTAGCAATGCCTTGCTAGAGCTTGATCTTTCTTGACCTCTCCGATCCCATAACTTGTCGAAAACTTCATCTTCAAATAATAAGTGGACACTACCATCCGAAGTGCATTTAAACCAGGTCGGTCGAGAATTGCGTTGTAAGCAGAGAAAATTTTTACTACCAAAAAATCCACCTATGCTCTAGATTATTTTGGATATTATCCGGCAGTCACAACTAGACTTGTTATACCTTCAACTAGTACTGCAGCACCAGCGAAGTCTACTAGGGAAAAGTTTATTGGTCCAAGCTGACTATTAGATTTTGATATTTTGGAGAAAGCATTATAAAATAAGATGTCAGCCGAACTTCCATTATCAACTAAGATGCGACGTACATCATAGTCCACTATATTTAAAAAAATTACAACCACCTCATTGTTCGGGAATTGTACTCTCCGTGCATCTATCTTAATGAAGGTTATGGGTTCTTCAGTACTCTATCTTTTCATTGATCCTCCAGATCTACTGGCCTCTTCTCATCAAAGTCCCCCAGAGATAGTGTTGATTATGCCGAGAGATAGCCGATCTCCTTGTTGTTCCGTCCTTATTGATGGTTCAGGCTGCGGTAGTGCTCTTAGCCGATCTTCTCTTGCTTCAGATCGACGTCTGAGGAATCGACCCAATCGACCTCTTTTGATGAGTTCCTCGATCTCGTCTTGGAGCTGAATGCATTCTTCAGTATCGTGGCCATGGTCACGATGGTAGAGACAGTATTTGTTAGGATTGCACTTGCCAGGATGAGTGCGCATCCTTTCTGACCTTGGTAGTTGCTCCTTAATCTCCATCAATACTTGCATTTTTGGAACATTAAGAGAGGCATAGTTGTGAAACCTTCTAGGAGGAGAACTTCTTCGTGCTCTTCTGTCGGAACTTTTTTGATGACAAGCTCAAGGAGGAGTTTGGACTCGCTTGTGCTCAAGGAGAGTCCATGAGCATGGCCGAACTTCATTCGATCATCTATCAGCTGTAGGTTTATTAAATTTGCCCACCTGCCGCTCTCCTACGATTTTCTCATCCTTCAATTTGAAGATTTCTTCCGCTCGGACGTATCCTTCAGCTCGAGCTAGCAGATCGGTAAAGTTTCTAGGATACTTCTTCTCCAGAGAGAATAACAAATCATTCTTCTAAAGGCTGCCCTTGAATGCGGCCATTACAACAGACTGGTTCATGTTTCGGACCTTCAATGCAGCAACATTAAACTGGGTGATATAAGCTCGGATAGATTTTTTCTCCTACTTAATATGCATCAGAAAATTCGAACCTCAGTGCGGATGTCGGCTGCTGATGAAGTGAGTCATAAACTGATGGCTCATCTAGTCAAAGAAGAATATCGTATCCAGCTTCAATGTCGAGTATTAGTTTCTTAAGGCTTCCTTTAAGGTGGATGGAAAAGCTCGGCATAAGATGACATCTGGTGCACAATGAAGCAGCATCATGGTCCGAAAGACCTCAAGATGATCGATCAGATCAGAGGTTCCATCATAGCTTTCAAATTGGAGAAGCTTGAAGTTCGATAGAACGGACTCTTGCATAATCCTCTAAGAAAAAGGAGGATCAGTGCAAATATTATTACTGTGTGTGGAGGGAGTATGACAGAGCTCTTCGATCCGTCGGCTCATTTTCTGGAGCCTTTGATTGAGGAGATCTTCACGATCGTTGATCTCCAGAGTTTTCTGATGGGATGAGGGCAAAACTTCCCCCAAGATTGAATCATGATCCGAGAAATGGCTCTACACCCTCTATTTTCCCTTTTTGGAGGTCATCGATCAGCTAGTCCAAATCGACCATCTTTCGATCGGATCATGGGGCTCTGAAAATGCCTTCTCCAATCAAATTTACATCAGAGCCTACCGATGTATGGCTTGTACCACCTCCATGAGATCGCGAACTTGCTGGACCAGCAGGTTGAACTACTCTGCATCCACCATGGCTGCAGGTGGAGCTTGAGTTACCGGAGCTGGAGCGAAAATGGATGTATCTGGATGGGATTTGCTTACAGAGGCCGTTGATCACCGGGTCGAAGCTTTCTTGGGAGGTATTTTTTTTAGGAAGAATTTGAGAGAGAAAGAAGAGAGATCACTGCTGAGCACTCCTTTAAGATCAAGAAAACCTCAGGAATAGAGGGCCCTTCCTCTAGCGCTAATCTTCTGTGATTACCAGTTGCATTAAGCTAAGCATCAGACTGGACCAATCTATTGTAATGGCCGCACTCAAGGACGGCCTTCAGAAGAATGATTTATTGTTCTCCCTGAAGAAGAAGTACCTCAGAAACTTTGCCGATCTACTAGCTCAGGCTGAAGGATATACCCGAGCGGAAGAAACCTTCAAATTGAAGAATGAGGAAGCTGCAGGAGAGCGGCAGATGGGCAAATTTAATAAACCTAGAGCTGATAGAGGATCGAATGAAGTTTGTCCATGCTCATAGACTCTCCTCGAGCGCAAGTGAGCCCGAACTCCTCCTCGAGCTCGTCGTCAAAAAAGCTCCAATAGAAGGGCACGAAGAAGTTCTTCCCTCAGAAGGTTTCACAACTACGCCTCCCTTAATGTTCCAAAAATACAAGTTTTGATGGAGATCAAGGAGCAACTACCGAGGTCAGAAAGGATGCGCACTCATCCTGGCAAGTGCAATCCTAACAAATACTATCTCTACCATCGTGACCACGGTCACGATACTGAAGAATGCATTCAACTCCAAGACAAGATCGAGAGGCTCATCAGAAGAGGTCGGCTGGGTCGATTCCTTAGACGCCAATCTGAAGTAAGAGAAGATCGGCTAAGGGCACTACCGCAGCCTGAACCACCAATAAGGAAGGAACAACAAGAAGATCGGCTGCCTCTCGGCATAATCAACACTATCTCTGGGGGACTTTGACGAGAAGAGGCCAGTGGATCTGGGGGATCAGTGAAAAGATAAAGGACTGAAGAACCCATAACCTTCATTAAGGTAGATGCACGGAGAGTACAGTTTCCGCACAATGATGTGGTTGTAATTTTTTTAAATATAGTGGACTATGATATACGTCGCATCTTAGTTGATAATGAAAGTTCGACTGACATCTTATTTTATAATGCTTTCTCCAAAATATCAAACTCTAATAGTCAGCTTGGACCAATAAACTCGCCCCTAGTAGGCTTCGCTGGTGCTGCAGTACTAGTTGAAGGTATAACAACTCTAGTTGTGACTGCCAGACAATATCTAAAATAATCTAGAGCACAGGTAGATTTTCTGATAGTAAAAGTTTCCTTTGCTTACAACGCAATTCTCGACCAACCTAATTTAAATGCACTTCGGACGGTAGTGTCCACTTATTATTTGAAGATGAAGTTTTTGACAAGTTATGGGATCGGAAAGGTTAAGGAAGATCAAGCTCTAGCAAGGCATTGCTACTCAATATCTCTACGAAAGGAAGCACAGTCCGATCCTTGTCCTGTTGATGGGCTAGATGTCTGCGATGACTTTGCCAAAGAGCAAGGTGAGCCCATAGAAGATCTTGTGACCATCCCCTTGAATGATGAAAACATAGAGCATATGGTGCAAATTGGCTCCAATTTGGAAGATGAAGTTTGGAAGCAGCTCATCACCTTCTTACGGAGGAATGCCGACGTCTTCACCTGGGTTTCGATAGATATGCCTGGGATTGATGTCGAGGTTATAGAATATCGGCTGGCCATTGACCCCAAGCATTGACCAGTGAAAGAAAGAGTTCGAGGCCATGCACCAGAAAGGTAGAAGGTAATAGCAGAAGAAGTCAATAAGCTTTTCAATGTCGAATTTATTCGAGAAGTCAACTATCCGACTTGAGTCTCTAATATGGTTCTGGCCAAGAAAGCCAACGGCAAGTGGAGGATGTGCATCGACTTTAAGAAGCTTAACAAGGTCTGCCCAAAAGATAGCTACCATTTGCCTAGAATCGACCAACTGGTGGATGCAACTTTAGGCTATGAGCTCCTCACCTTCATGGACGCCTTCTCTGGCTACAATCAAATTCGAATGGCACGAAGGATGAGGAGAAGACTGTTTTTATTATTAATCATGGTCTTTACTATTACAGGGTCATGCCCTTCAGATTTAAAAATGCAGGTGCAACTTATCAGCGCTTGGTCAACAAAATCTTCAAGAAGCAGATCGACCATAATTTGGAGGTTTACATCGATGACATGCTAGTCAAAAGTCAAAAGACTGTTAATCATATCGCCAACCTTGAAGATGCTTTTGATGCGCTTAGGAAATACAAGATGAAGCTGAACCCAACCAAGTGCACCTTTGGGATAGCCTTAGAAAAATTTTTGAAATTCATGATCTCGAGATGAAGGATCGAGGCCAATGCGGAGAAAATTTTAGCTATCTAGGAGATGATTGCTCCGAAGTCTATTAAGAAAGTTCAACACCTTATCGGGAAGGTGGCACCTTTGAATCATTTTGTCTCTAGATCAGCCCAATGTTGCATGCCCTTCTTCCAAATCCTCAGGAAGCTGAAAGATTTTTACTGAACTCAGGAATGCCAAAAGATGTTCGACGAGCTCAAGAACTATCTCAACTCGCCCCCCTACTAGCCAAATCCAAATTCGGAGAGGAGCTGTTTCTCTATCTTGTGGTCTCTCCTGTGGTGCTAGCGACAGTCCTGATCAAAGAAAAGGTGAAAGTACAGCGACCAGTCTACTACATAAGTCAGATCCTAAGAGATGCCGAGACTAGATATACAAAGTTGAAAATTTTGACTTATGCTCTTCTGATTGCAGCAAGAAGACTTCGACCTTACTTTCAGGAACATGCTATAACGCTTCTTATTGATCAGCCAATTAGATCAATCCTTCATCAAATGGATGCTTTCGAAAAAATTACAAAAGGGGCCATTAAATTAACAGAGTTCAACATCAACTACCGACCTCAGCCAGCATTCAAGGTTCAAGCACTGGCTGACTTTATAGTTGAATGTACCATTTCAGATGAAGTCAAGCTTGAGCAGAATGAGACCGGCATCCCGTGGTTGCAGTCGAGCCTCTCCAAAGAAAGTGCCGACCTTTTCGAAGATTTTTGGGCTTTTTACGTGTATGGTTCGTCCAACTCCACTGGAGCAAGTATGAGGTTAGTTTTAGTCAACCCCGAGAGAGTTATCGCCAAGTACGCACTATGCTTTGAATTTTCTACAACTAATAATGGGGCCGAATATAAAGCATGTGATCGTAGGGTTAAAAATAGTAAAAGAATTAAAAATAGATCGGCTTCAAGTCTATAGTGATTTTCAATTAGTGGTCGGCCAAGTTAGTAGTAACTATGAAGCACGGAAGGAAAGTATGATAAAATATCTTGAGAAAGTAAAGGATTAGACTCTGGCCTTCGACAGTTTTGGCATTCGACAGATTCCGAGGGTAGAAAATATGAGAGCCGACCTCTCTAAATTGGCCACTTCAGTCTTAACTGAACTATCCAAAGAAGTATTTTTTGAAACTCTACGGTGCCCAAGCTTAGAGAAATCATAACTCGTTATGCAGACAAAGCTCGAGTTGAGCTGGATTGATCCGTTAGTTGCCTATCTCAAAGAGGGAGTTCTTTTTTATGATCCGAAAGAAGCTCGAAAACTTATAAATCAAGCCTTTCGGTACGTTTTGTATATGGGCAAGTTGTATAAAAGATTGTATTCGCTACCACCATTGAGATGTCTTTGACCTTTAGAGGCCGACTTCGCATTATGAAAAGTGCATGAGAGAATTTATGAAAGTCATGTAGGAGCCAGGTCCCTGTCATAAAAACTACTTCGGTAAGGATACTATTGGCCGACCTTGTACCATGATTCCATGGAGTACGTCAAGAAATATGATCGTCATCAAAGAAATGCAAACATACAAAGACAGCCAGCCTCCGAGCTTACTCCACTAAGCACACCTTGGCCATTTGCACAGTGGAAAATGGATATACTTGGCCCTTTCCCAATGACATTCGGACAATGAAAGTTCCTCCTGGTTGCGATCGACTACTTTACCAAATGGGTCGAAGCCGAACCACTAGCAAAAATTACTGAGGCCAAGGTACAAAATTTCATCTGGAAGTCAATCATCTATCGATTTGGTCTGTCCCAAACTCTCATAAGAGATAACGGGCAACAGTTCGCTGGGACGAGGTTCGCTGAGTTCTACGAAGATCTAAACATCTCCCATCACTTCACGTCAGTAGCTCACCCATAGGCAAATGGGGAAGCTAAGGTGACCAATCGGATCCTATTGCAAGGCATCAAGACAAGACTCAACAGAGCAAAGGGGGCATGGGTGGACGAACTCTACCACGTTCTCTGGGCATACCAAACTACTCAAAGACTATCGACTGAGAAAACACCATTTACCTTGGCATTTGGAACGGAGGCAGTCATCCTAATCGAGCTTAAACTTCCATCAGCATGGATCATGGCTTTCAATGAGTAGCGTAATTCACAGGACCTTAGAGTCAATCTCGATCTACTGAAAGAAAAAAGAGAAGAAGCCCAAGTTCAGATGGCGGCCTACAAGTGAAGGGTGGCCCAATATTATAACTCCAGAGTCAGAGGTAAAATATTCAGAGTGGAGGACTTAGTACTTCGGCAAGCCGCTATCTCTCAGTCTCAAAGCCAGAAAAAGCTTGCCCCAAATTGAAAAGGACCCTACGAGGTCATGGAAGTTGTCCGACCCAAAATGTACTACTTGATGAAGCTCGGAGGAGCAGATCTGCCTCGACCATAGAATTCAAAAAACCTATGAATGTATTATCGATAATTTAATTATAATAAAATTATCCTACATCGACACCCTAATCTTTGTTGTATACCGATAATAAAGGGGGACTACCCTCCGAACATAATCTTATGACAAATACAGCCCATTAGGAATAGAAAGAGAATCTCGTCCTAACATGAGTAAAATCAAAGGTCTCGTTCATTTTAGACGAGATGAGGGGAGAGGTTCCGACAATGGCCCTAATGTGCCCCTACAGCCCTTTAGGAACAAAAGAAGAACCTCATCCTAACATGAGCAAAATCGAAGGCCTTATTCATTTTAGATGAGATGTGGGGAGAGGCCCCGACAACGGCCCTAATATGCCCTTACAGCCCGTTAGGAACAAGAGGAGAACCTCATCCCAATATGAGCAAAATTGAAGGCCTCATTCATTTTAGACGAGATGAGGAGAGAGACCCCGACAACAGCCCTAATATGCCCCTACAACTCGTTAGGAATAGGAGAAGAACCTCGTCCTAACGTGAGCAAAATCGAAAGCCTCGTTCATTTTAGATGAGATGAAGGAGAGGCCCCAACAATGGCCCTTATATGTCCATACAGCCCGTTAGAAACAGGAGGAGAACCTCATCCTAACGTGAGCAAAATCGAAGGTCTCATTCATTTTAGATGAGATGAGAGAAGAGACCCCGACAACAATCCTTATGTGCCCCTACAACCCATTAGGAATAGAAGGAGAACCTCGTCCTAACGTGAGCAAAGTCGAAAGCCTCGTTCATTTTAGATGAGGTGAGAGGAGAGGCCCCGATAAGATCTCCTTCAACTTCAATAAGAGATAAGATTTTCTTTAACCTCGATCGAAGATAAGATCTCCCCCGAGCTCCAACTTTAATCTTGGCTTGAGATAAGATCTCCGCCAAGCTTCAACTTCAACAAGGGATTAGATCTTCTTCAACCTCAGTTGGAGATGAGATATTCTCCAAGCCTCAACTTCAACAAAAGATAAGATCCCCCCCGAGCTTCAACCTTAGTGGGTGCATAGCCCAGAAAAGAACTTTAGTAGTAGTCTTTTTTGTACTCCCTTTCTTCGAATTTCGAACTCGAAAGTGGGGAGACTATTATTGGGGATAAACCTTGATCCTATTGAAGTCTAGTCTGATGCTTAGCTTAATGCAATTAGTAATCATAGAAGAGCTTCGATCGAAAATTACTCCCCCAACGGATGAACCCCAGTCGAACTCCCCTAGTGGACGAACTCCTTCCAAACTTTTTCAACAGTCGGATTTCTCCAAGAGCCGAACTCCTTCCGAATTTCTTCAGTAGTCAGATTTCTCTAGGAGCCAAACTCCTTTAGTAATTGAATTCCTATAGGAGCCAAACTCCTTTCGAACTTCTCCTTCAGTCGGATTTCTCCAAGATCCGAACTCCTTTCGAATTTCTCCAGCAGTCGGATTTCTTCAGGAGCCAAACTTTTTCCATATTCCTCTAATAGTCAGATTTCTCCAGAAGCAGAACTCCTTTCAAATTTTTTCTTCGATCGAATTTTTCTAGGAGCCGAACTCCTTCTGAATTTCTCCTTCAGTCGGATTTCTCCAAGAATCGAACTCCTTTCGAATTTCTTCGGTAGTCAGATTTTTTCAGGAGCCAAACTCATCCAACAATCGAATTTCTCCAGAAGCTAAACTTCTTTCAAATTTCTCCTTCAGTCAAATTTCTCTAGGAGCCAAACTCCTCCAGCAGTCGAATTTCTTTAGAAGCCGAGCTTCTTCCAAATTTCTCCAGTAGTCGGATTCCTTTAGGAGCCGAACTCCTCTAGTAGTAGGATTTTTTCAGAAGTCGAACTCCTTCTGAATTTCTCCTTCAGTCGGATTTCTCTAGGAACTGAATTTCTTCCGAATTTCTCCAATAGTTGGATTTCTTCAGGAGCCAAACTCCTCTAGTAGTCGGATTTCTTTAGGAGCTAAACTTCTTTCGAATTTCTCCGACAGTCGGATTTCTTCAGAAGCTGAACTCCTTCTGAATTTCTCTAGCAGTTGAATTTCTCCAAGAGCCAAACTTCTTTCGAACTCCTCCAGCAGTCGGATTCCTCCAGGAGCCAAACTCTTTCTAAATTTCTCCAGTAGTCGGATTTCTCCAAAAGTCGAACTCCTCCAGCAGTCAAATTCCTCAAAGAGCCAAACTCCTTCCGAACTTCTTCAGCAGTAGGATTTTTTTAGAAGTTGAACTCCTTCCGAATTTCTTCTTCAGTCGGATTTCTTCAGGAGCCGAACTCCTTTCGGATTTCTCCATCAGTCAAATTTTTCTAGGAGCCAAACTTTTTCCAAATTTCTCCAGTAGTTGAATTTCTTCAAGAGCCGAACTCCTCTAGCAATCGAATTTCTTCAAAAGCCAAACTCCTTCTGAATTTCTCCAGCAGTCAAATTTCTCCAAGAGCCGAACTCCTTTCGAACTCCTCCAGCAGTCAAATTCCTCTAGGAGCCAAACTCCTTTCGAACTCCTTCAGCAGTCAGATTTCTTCAGGAGCCGAACTTCTTCTAGATTTTTTTAGCAGTCGATTTCTCTAGAAGCCAAACTTCTCCAGCAGTCGAATTTTTTCAAGAGCCGAACTCCTTCCATATTCCTCCTTCAGTCGGATTTCTTCAGGAGTCGAACTCCTTCCAAATTTCTTTAGTAGTCAGATTTCTCTAAGAGCCGAACTCCTCCAATAGTTGGATTTCTTCAGAAGCCGAACTTCTTCTGAATTTCTCCAGCAGTTAGATTTTTTCAAGAATCGAACTCCTCCAGCAGTCAAATTTCTTCAGGAGCCGAACTTCTTTCGAATTTCTTCAGCAGTCGAATTTCTTTAGAAGCCAAACTCCTTCCGAACTTCTCCAACAGTCGGATTCCTTCAGGAGCCAAACTTCTCCAATAGTCGAATTCCTTCAAAAGTCAAACTTCTTTCAGATTTCTCCAGCAGTCAGATTCCTCCAAGAGCCAAACTCCTTCTGAACTTCTCTAGCAGTCGGATTTCTTTAGGAGTCGAACTCCTTTCGGACTTCTTCTTCAATCGGATTCCTTCAGGAGTCGAACTCCTTCCAAACTCCTCCAGCGATCGAATTTCTCTAGGAGCCAAACTTCTTTCGGATATCTTCTTTAGTCGAATTTCTCCAAAAGTCAAACTTCTTATGAATTTCTTCTTCAGTCAGATTTCGAACGTCTACTTCCTTTGAACGATTACGATTGTCATTTATCAGTCTACTACAAGCAACTCTACTACTAGATGGTTATGACTAGCGACACCTCTCTCCGTAATAAATTCAATATGGCCTAAAGCAGCCCACTATTGAACGGTTACAACAAGCTCTATCTATAAAAAGGATCCCTCTAGATACGTTTTCTCTAAGATCTTTACTCCTTTCCCAAAATTCTGCTGAATTCATATTCGAGCACTTCATTTCTATTGGTCAGAAGAGCTGACTTGATCGTTGGAGGGTCCTACCGGAGCCACCACCATCGACTTCGGATGGAACTTTATTTTGCAGGTCATCAACGATGACCTCTTCTTCCTCAACTCTAGCTCAATCCAACGTCAACCAGATTCTGCACCAATAATATATATTTTAATATTCAATCTTTTCTTTTCTTAAAAAATTATAAGATATGTATTAGAAATGTATCGAGCAAGTTAAAGATAGTATCAGAGCAAAAGCAATTTTATAATGATTTCTAAATGCACATCAAAAGTACTATATTATATTTAGATTTTTAAATGAGTTTCAAAAATAGATTTAGAAATTTATTTTTTAGAGTAGGAGTATGCTTTAAATTCATTTTGACTCCAACTAATTATCCAAAAATAAGATTGAGCAATCAAATTATGTAAGTCAAATTGGATGATCATATGAAAGCTTAAATTAAGAATACTATAAAATAATTGATTGAGAATTTAAGATTATAATTTAATTTTCTCAAGTTTTAATCAAAGCTAGATAATATTCAACAAATATCTCTTCTCCTATTTTTAAGAGTAAATGCCAAAAAATTCATCACATAATATTTTCTCTTTTCGATAGTAGATGAATTAAAAATATTTCTTCTTCTTTTTCTTTCAAGTTAAGTATCTTTAATTGATACTAAATTAATCTTTAACTAATACCAATTTAGTAATCAATTCATCTTAAATGAATTCTCCTCCTTATCTTTGCAAATAAAGATATTTTTAATTAAATGATCTTTCAAGATCAAATTATTTTTTAAAATATTTTTTCTTCTTTTGAAAAAATATAATGTGAGTTTTACATTCAAATTTAGATAAAAAATATATTCAATATAAGCACCAATAAATCATTAAAATCAATCAGTTATTCTAAATAAATTCAAAAAATATTGATGGTATGATGTAGAGAAAAAATTAGTTTTTATCAATCATCCATCCATTTTCATTTTTAAAGCAGCCATCAAAAAAAAATTTCTCTTTTCATTCCATTAGATCCTTAGTGTACCTATATAAATTAATTTATAATTTTTAGTATCTAAGCTTTCTTGGGTTTATTAGAGTTAGTGCTCAAGATTTTTTTTGAAATTCAAATTTGCTTAACCAAAGTATGGCTAATTTTTTTAAATTATATTCTAAAATTTTATGGCCTACTTTATTACATTTAAGACATTTAGTAGAATGATTTTTAGTTAAAGCTTTTTCAAATATATTATTGATAAATTTTTATTTTTTTAAGGGATTAAAATTAGTTTTAGCTTTGTAGAAAATAGATTTTTGATTTTTCATCATTGATTGAAGATTTTCAAAATTAAATATAATTTTTTTAGCAATTGGCTTTAATATCTCAGTCTCTTTTCTTAGTTTTGAGTTTTCTTTCATAAGAGATTTTTCATAAATTAATAACTTTCTTTTTCTTCAATAAATGAATTCTTTTCTTTCATGATTTTTTTTAATTAAGAGTTTATTCTTTTCTTCAACTAAATTTTTTTTGAATTTGAGAAGTTCTTTCTTGTCTTTAGCTAAAGCATTCTTTTCTATTAAAATATATATATATTTATTTATTAATTTACTATTTTCATCATCAAAAGAAGATTAAACTTTTTGAGCCCTTTATTCTTTAGTTTTATCTTTTTGAATTCAATTATTAAATCATTAAAAACTTCATATAATTCATCAAAAAAAAATTCATTAGATTGAATTAAGCTTACCTCTTCATTGTGAGCCATCAATCATAGGTTTGTCTCTTATTTACTTGAGGATAACTCTTCTTCTGAATTTGGGCTCTCACTACTTCTCTAATTTGCCAATATAGTTTTTCTTCTTAATTTCATTGAACTCTTTTTCAGTAGAGGGTAGTCTTTTTTATATTTTCTAAGTTGATTCTTTTTTCTTTTCTTCTTAATTCAAATTTTTTTTCTTTCTCATGAATCTCATGAACCTTGTTGTAATCATCACCATTTCTTCGTCATCTTCCAAATCCTTGGTAGAATCACTTAAACTTTCTTATGACTTGAGTACAAGAGTTCTCTTCTTCATCTCTTTCTCCTCCATGCTTTGGTTCATATTGAGCTCATGTGTCATAAGCGATTCAATTAACTCTTCCAAAGCAAGCTTGCTAAGATTCTTAACTTCTTGGATTGCTGTTATTTTTTACTTTCCAAGCCTTTAGTAAAGACTTAAGAATTTTGTATATAAGATTACTGTTGGGGATAAATCCCGCTCCCGCCGAGGTCTAATCTGATGCTTAGCCTAATGCAACCAGTAGCCGCAGAAGAGCTTCAGCAGACGGGCTTTAGCCGAACCCCCAGCGGTCGAACTTCTTCTAACCCATTCTGTCAGTTGAACTACTTAGCAGCCGAACTCTTTTTGACTCCCCAATCGTCGAGCTTCAGTCAGACTCCCGCAAGAGCCGAACTCTCTCTGCGTCGTTACAGCCAGGCACCTGCGGGAGCCAAATTCCCTCCAACGATCGAGCTTCTATGGAAGCCAGACTTCCTACGGACTTCTCCAACGGTCGAGCTTCTACGAAAGTCGGACTTCCTGCGGACTTCTCCAGCGGCCGAGCTTCTACAGAAGCCGGACTTCCTGTGGACTTCTCTAGCGATCGGGCTTCTATGGAAGCCATACTCCCTGCAGACTTCTTCAGTGGATGGGCTTCTCAATGGCCAAACTTTCATGAAAGCCAAACTTCTTATGATAGATTCCTACAGGCGATCCCGTTACGGTTACACGATAATAACGATAGGCATTTATCGAGTTAATAACGATCGACATTTATCAAGCCAATAACGATCGGCATTTATCAAGTCAATAATGATCGGCATTGATCAGGACAGTTACGATAATCATTAATCAAGGCAGTTACAATAAGCTCCCTCTATAAAAAGAATCCTCGGGATACACTTACGTCAAGTTCTGAAAACCCTTCTCTCCTCCTCTAAACTCTACCGAACTCCACACTAAGCACTCCATTCTTGTTGACTGGAGCTGACTTGATCGTCGGAGGATCCTGCCGGAGCCACCTTCCACCGACTTCGGATGAGATTTTATTTTGCAGATTCCCGACGGTGACCCCATCTGCCTCCACTCCAGCGAATTTCGGTGACTATTAGATTCTGCATCAACAGATTGGTGCTAGAGGAAGGACCTGACAACGATTTCTCTCTTAAAAAAAGTTGGGGTTCCCTTGTTCTTAAAGGAGTGCTCGGCAACGATTTCTCTCTTCCCACTCCAGAAATCTCTTTTCTTCTTCTTTCGAATTCTTTTCCAAAAAGAAAAGATGCCCCCCAGGAGAGCCTCCACCTGACGATCGGCGGCCTCTGCAGCCCGATCCCATTCGGATCCATCCACTTTCGCTCCAACCCTGGCGACCCAGGCTCACTCTATAGCCGCGGTAGATGCTAAGCAGTTCAACCTGCTCGTCCAGCAGATTCGTGGCCTCACTGAGGCAGTTCAGGCGGTGTAGGCCATGCACCAGCAGGCCCCAGTACCAGCTCAATCGGCATGGGATTCTCCAGAGCCGTGTGGTCTAGTCCAGGGGCAATTGACATGGGCTACCCAACCTCCAATCCCCAGAAGAGGAAGGCAACGGAGGGAGAGCCCTTGCTCGGACCGCGGCTCGACCCAGGGTGAAGCTTTGCTCCCATTCAGCAAGAAGATCTTGGAGATCAGAGACCGCAAAGATCTCCTGGATCAAAGGCTCTTAGAAATGAGCCGACGAATCGAAGAACTCCGTCACACTCCCTCCTCATGCGGTAATGACATCTGCACTGACCCTCCTTTTTTGCAGAAAATCATGCAGGAACCAATCCCACCGAACTTCAAGCTTCCACAATTCGAGAGCTACGATGGGACCATCGATCCGATCGATCATCTGAAAGCCTTCCGGATAACGATGCTGCTCCATGGTGCGCCAGATGCTATCTTGTGCCGGACTTTTCCCTTTATCCTTAAAGGGGCCGCTAGGAATTGGTACTCGGCGCTCAAGCCAAATACCATCTTATCGTTTGATCAGATGAGTCAATAGTTTGCAGCCCACTTTATCAGTAGTTGACGTCCGCACCGAGGTTTGAAGTCCTTAATGGCCATCAGGCAGAAGGAGGGAGAATCCATCCGGGCTTACATTACCTGGTTTAATACTGCTGCACTAGAGGTCCAAGACTTGGACCAGTCAGTCGCCATGGCCACTCTCAAGGGCGGCCTTCAGAAGAACGATCTACTGTTCTTCCTGGAAAAAAAGTATCCCAGAAACTTTGCCGACATACTGGCTCGAGTCGAAAGTTATGCCTGGGCAGAGGAGGCCTTCGAGGCTAAGGACAATGAAGTCGGCGGTAAGCGGCGAATCGATGGGCCAGACAGATCTATTGAAGAAAGAAAGTGGACTGAAGCTCGATCGCATTCTCGGACTCCCCCTGGTCGCGAGCGAGTCTGGACTCCCCCTCAAGCTCGGAAGCGGGGAAGCCCTGATGGAAGGACACACCGAGGTTCCCCTCAGCGCTGAAGTTCTTCCCGACGATGACGATTTCACAACTACACCCTCCTTAACACCCCGAAGACTCAAGTATTGATGGAGATCCGGGAGCGACTTCCAAGACCGAAGAGAATCTGATCGATAAGAGAAAAGCTGCGCCACCATGCCTCAGAGAGACAGAAAGTGATCGCCGAAGAAGTAGACAAGCTCCTCAAAGCCGGACACATCCGGGAGGTTAACTATCCGACCTGGGTCTCGAACGTGGTTCTTGTCAAGAAAGCAAATAACAAGTGGAGGATGTGCGTCGACTTCAAGAAGCTGAACAAGGCTTGCTCGAAGGACAGCTACCCTCTACCCAGGATCAACCAGTTGGTGGACGCAACCACAGGCCATGAGCTCCTCACCTTTATGGATGCTTTTTCTAGTTACAACCAGATACGCATGGCACCTAAGGATGAAGAGAAGACCGCCTTCATTACCAATCGAGGTCTTTATTGCTACAAGGTCATGCCTTTTGGACTCAAGAACGCAGGAGCAACATACCAGCGTTTGGTTAATAAGGTCTTCAAGGAGCAGATCGGCCGCAACATGGAGGTATACGTAGATGATATGCTCGTCAAAAGCCAAGCTTCAACAGACCACTTGGCCGACCTTGAAGAGACCTTCGGTGCACTCAGGAAGCACAAGATGAAGCTGAACCCAACCAAATGCGTCTTTGGTGTAACCTCCAAAAAATTTCTTGGGTTCATGGTGTCGAGACGTGGAATCGAGGCAAACCCCCTAAAAATTCGAGCCATTCGAGAAATGACCACTCCAAAGATGATCAAGAAAGTTCAGCGCCTGGCCGAGAAGGTGGCATCCCTAAATCGCTTTATCTCAAGGTCGGCCGAACGGTGCATGCCCTTCTTCGAGGTTCTCAAGCGATCGAAGGACTTCTACTGGACGGCAGAGTACCAACAGGCATTCGAGGAGCTCAAAAACTACCTCGATACGCCCCCACTGCTGGCAAAGCCTGAACCTGGGAAAGAATTATTCCTGTATCTAGCTATCTTCCTGATGGCCCTGGCAGCAGTCCTCGTCAGGAAAGAAGCAAAGACGCAGCGATCGATCTACTACGTGAGCCGAGTCCTGAGGGATGCGGAGACCAGATACTCTAGGTTAGAAAAACTGACTTACTGTATCATAATTACTTCCAGGAGGCTCCGACCTTACTTTCAGGAGCACACCATAACGATTCTCATGGACCAACCAATAAAAGTAGTTCTCCACCGAGCAGACGCTTCTGAAAGAATCGCAAAATGGGCAATCGAGCTCATAAAGTTTGACATCAACTACCGACCCAGGCCGTCGATCAAGGCTCAGATACTGATGGATTTTGTGCTAGAATGCACCATTCCAGTTGAAGCCGAGCTTGAATCGAGCGGAACCAGCACCAGAGCAAGGCCAAACTTCGACGAAGCTGAGTTGTCGCGGTCGATCTTCTCCGAAGAGAGCGTCGACCTCCCTGAAGATTCCTGGGCTCTATACGTGGATGGTTCGTCCAACTCCACTGGAGCTGGTGCGGGGCTGGTCTTGGTCAGCCCTGAAGGAGTTGTCGTCGAGTACGCACTGCATCTTGAGTTCCCCGCGACCAACAATGGGACCGAATATGAAGCATTGATCGCCGGATTAAAGATAGCAAGAGAATTAAAAATAGATCGGCTTTAAGTCTACAGCGATTCTCAGCTAGTGGTTGGTCAAGTCAGCGATGGCTACGAGGCATGGGAGGAAAGCATGGTGAGGTACCTCAGGAAAGTGAAGAATTTGATCCCGATCTTCGATAGTTTCGACATTCAGTACATTCCGAGGGCGGAAAATGCAAGAGCCGATCTTCTTTCCAAGTTGGCCGCTTCAACACCGGCCGAACTGTCCAAAGAAGTATTTTTGAAAACTTTGAAGTGCCCGACCATAGAGGAATCTCAGGCCATCCTGCAGATGGAATTTGAGCTCAGCTGGATTGACCCATTGATCGCCTACCTTCAAGAGGGGGTCCTTTTCCACGACTGAAAAGAAGCTCAGAAGCTTAGGAATCAGGCCTCCCGCTACGTCTTATACGAAGGCAGATTGTATAAGAGGTTGTACTCCCTTCCATTGCGGAGATATCTTTGACCTTTAGAGGCTGACCTCGCGCTATAGGATGTGCAGAAGGACTCTGCGGAAGTCACGTAGGAGCTAGGTCCCTATTGCAAAAACTACTCCGATAGGGGTACTACTGGCCGACTTTATTTCGTGATTCCATGGAATATGTAAAGATGTGCGACCGCTATCAGAAGAATGCCAACATGCAGAGGCAGCCGACATCCAAACTCACTCCGCTCAGTTCACCCTGATCGTTTGCACAGTGGGGAATGGATATACTCGACCCCTTTTCAACGACGTCTGGACAGCGGAAGTTCCTCCTGATTGCGATCGACTACTTCACTAAGTGGGTCGAAGCCGAACCACTCACGAAGATTACCAAGGTCAAGATGCAGGACTTCATCTGGAAGTCACTAGTCTGTCGGTTTGGCCTGCCCCGAACCCTCATAACCGACAATGGGTGACAGTTCACCGGGGCGAGGTTCGTCGAGTTCTGCGAAGGACTAAACATCTTCCACCGCTTCACATCGGTGGCTCACCCGTAGGCCAATGGGAAAGCTGAGATAACCAACTGGACCTTGCTGCAAGGAATCAAAGCGAGACTCGATAGGGCAAAAGAGGCATAGGTGGACGAACTCTATCATGTCCTCTGGGCATACCGAACTACTCAGAGGGTGCCAACCGGAGAAACACCCTTCGCCTTGGCCTTCGGCACTGAAGCAGTTATCTCGGTCGAGCTTAAGCTCCCTTCTGCACGAGTCGTGGGCTTCAATGAGCGGCACAACCCTCAGGACCTCAGAGTCAACCTCGATCTTCTAGAAGAAAAGAGGGAGGAAGCCCGCGTCCGGATGGCAGCCTACAAATAGAAGGTGGCTCGATATTACAACTCCAGGGTTAAAAGCAAGACGTTCAGAGTGGGGGACTTAGTGCTCCGACGAGCCGCTATCGCTCAGCCTCAGAGTCAAGAGAAGCTCGCCCCAAACTGGGAAGGTCCGTATGAGATAACGAAAGTCATCCGACCTGGAACTTATCGCCTGAAGAAACTCGGAGGGATAGTGCTTCCCCGGCCGTGGAACTCAGAAAATCTGAGGATGTATTATTAGTAAACTTTCTTTAAAACTCCTTTGCTCTGCATTATTGTTTTCTGGCATAAGAATTACGGGATGACAGGAAAAAAATGAGTAAAAGTAGCCTATTAGGAACAGGAGGAGAACCTCGTCCTAACGCGAGCAGGTCAAAGACCTCTAAACCTCGGCTGTAGGAGGCAAGGTCTCCCCTAGGTCAACATTGGCCGTGGAAAATAAGACCTTACCAAAGTTGAAGGCCTCGTTTACAAAGGACGAGATGGAGGGAGAGGTGCGGACAATGGTCCGCATGTGCCCCCACAGCCCATTAGGAACAGAAGGAGGACCTCGTCCTAATGCAAGCAAAGTCGAAGGCCTCGTTCACAAAGAACGAGAGGGGAGGAGAGGCTCGGACGACGGTCCGCATGTGCCCCCACAGCCCGTTAGGAATAGGAGGAGACCTCATCCTAACGCGAGCAAAGTCGAAGGCCTCGTTCACAAAGACGAGATGGGGGGAGAGGTGCGGACGACGGTCCGCATGTGCCTCCATAACTCGTTAGGAACAGGAGGAGGACCTCGTCCTAATGCGAGCAAAATCGAAGGCCTCGTTCACTTTAGACGAGATGGAGGGAGATGGATGACGGTCCGAATGTACCTCCACAGTCCGTTAGGAACAGGAGGAGAACCTCATCTTAACGCGAGCAAAGTCGAAGTTAGGAATAGGAGGAGAATCTCATCCTAACTCGAGCGACCGGGCCAACCTCGGTCGGAGAGCTTCAACTTTCACTTCGGCCAGAGATAAGATCAAAGATAACCTCATCTTGAGATGAGATCCCCTCCGAGCTTCGACATGGACCAGCATGAGGTTTTGAGGAAAACTTCGACAGTCGTCATTCCTGCACTCCTTTCCTTTGATTTTTGAACACGGGAGTGGGGGGGCTGGTGTTGGGGATAAATCCCACTCCCGCCGAAGTCTAATCCGATACTTAGCCTAATGCAACCAGTAGCCGCAGAAGAGCTTCAGCAAATGGACTTTAGCCAAACCCCCAGCGGCCGAGCTTCTTCTAACCCATTCAGCCGATTGAACTACTTAGCGGTCGAACTCCTTCTGACTCCCCAATCATCGAACTTCAGTCAGACTCCTGCAAGAGCCAAACTCTCTCTGCGTCATTACAGTCAGGCGCCTGCGGGAGCCAAATTCTCTCCAACGATCGAGCTTCTACGGAAGTCGGACTTCCTACGGACTTCTCCAATGGTCGAGCTTCTACGAAAGTCGGACTCCCTGCTGACTTCTCCAGCGATCGAGCTTCTACGAAAGTCAAACTCCCTGCGGACTTCTCCAGCGGTCGGACTTCTATGAAAGCCGTACTCCCTACGGACTTCTTCAGTGGATGGGCTTCTCAATGGTCGAACTTTCATGAAAGCCGAACTTCTTATGATGGATTCCTGCAGGCGATCCCGCTACGGTTACACGATAATAACTATCGATATTTATCGAGTCAATAACGATCGATATTTATCAAGCCAATAACGATCGACATTTATCAAGTCAATAACGATCGACATTGATCAGGACAGTTACGACAATCATTAATCAAGACGGTTACAACAAGCTCCCTCTATAAAAAGGACCCTTCGGATACACTAACGTCAGATTCTGAAAACCCTGCTCTCCTCCTCTAAACTCTACTGAACTCCACACTAAGCACTCTATTCTTATTGACTGGAGCTGACTTGATCATCGGAGGATCCTGTCGGAGCCACCCCCCACCGGCTTCGGACGAGACTTTGTTTTGCAGGTCCCCGACGGCGACCCCATCTGCCTCCACTCCAGCGAATTTCGACGACTATCAGATTCTGCGTCAACAATTACTATTAGAATAGTCTTTGCTAAGACTCCTTAACTCATTTATAATTTTAGTAAATTTTATAAACATATTACTTTTTGTGTCATGAGGTTTCATTTTAAACAACTCATATTTATGAATCAACATATTTATTTTAGATTCTTTGACTTGACTTATATCCTCATGGATCATTTCAAGTCTATCCTAAATCTATTTTATAGATAAATATGTTGATATTCTATTAAATTTATTATAATCTAATGCATAATATAAAATATTTATAGCTTTAGCATTTGATTGAGCTAGCTTTTTATCTAGCTCATTCCAATCTTTTTTAGATTTAGACACACACATATTATTAACAATCATTGTAGGTGTATAAGGATCATTGAGTATGATACTCTACATATCATAGTCTTATGCTTGAATAAAAATTTCCATCCTAGCATTTCAATAAGTATAATTAGTGCCATTGAAAAAAAGAGATCTAATGGTTGAGTATCCTTCACCCAATAAAGAATCAAATGGGTTGGCCATAAGATCTTTAACTCTAGAAATAAAAAAGATCAGAGCACCTGCTCTAATACCACTTATTACCCAAGGATGGCTATCTAAGAGGAAGATAAGTTGGGTACTTATAAATTTTAATCAAATCTGAAATCTAATCAATAATATATTTTCATTTAAACTTGTTTGAGTGATTGTGATATGATTAATATATGCAGCATTAAAATCAAATAAAATAAAAATTAAGCTAGTGCAAAGCAAGTAGAGCAAGTAAATAAAATAAGAAGATATAATAAATACAAAATTTATAGTAGTTTGGAGCAAACCGCTTCTACATCCACTCTCCAAGCTTTTTTTGTGAATTTCATTATAATCCTCCCTTGATTATAGTATGTTTATTTTTTTGGACTCACAAATAAATTCAGTTAATTTTCAACAAGAGCACCAACCAAAATCTTACATCATTAGTTTTTTGAGCTCACTAATAATTCAGTTGATTTTAATCTTGGCTCGCCAACCATAATCATAAAATAATTATTTTTTTAGGCTAACAATCAATACCGATTGATTTTAATCTTAGCTCACCAATCAAACCAATATAATGTCCAATTATAGGCTTAGACCGATCTTTATCCCAAGTTTTTTTCTAAAGAAACTTGTAAAAAAAATAAAATATAATTTTAGCATAAAAAAAGTAAATAAAAAACTCTTTAAAGCACAAAGAAGAAGCTGAATGTTGATCTTTTGAAGCTTGACTTTTTTTCAATCAATGTTTGAGAGGATGTTAGAAAAGATCACCCTTGAAATGCCCTCAATTATCTATACTCTATCTCTCTCTTTTTTCTTTCTGAAAGATATTCAATAATTCTCTCTTAGTTTAAAGTTTTTTTTTTAAATCCATTTTTTCATGGAGTCTCTAGCTTTTTATATATTTGAAAGTGGCTGAAGAATAATTTTTGATCATTAGAGTCCTTGGAATAGCCATTAGGAGTCGTTATGGATAAAATATTGAAGTTTTAAAAAATTAGCCATTACAGTTACTAGGTTGGCTTAGTTTTTCATTAGATCGGCTCAATTTTTCACTGAATCGACTCAATTTTCAACTGGATTAGCTCAGTATCAGTAGACTTCAAAAATCAGCTTTCTATTTTTCTATTTACTAAGACGGGATCGACTAAGTACTGGATCAACTCAATTTTTTACTGGATTAGCCCAGTCTTTAGCTTTCAAAAATTTTATATATTTTTCTGCATGAGTAGCTTTTTATCTTCAACTTTTGAAAAAAATTTTTACCTTAATTTTTATAATCTTTTCCACCATTAGGTCTTCTAAAGATTTTTTGTTTGAGTTTTATTTGAGTATTTGAAATCATTTTTCTTTAACTTTTTTCTTTTGAAAAAAAAATTATCGATAATTTTTTCATTTTAAGTATTTGAAAAGTCCTATATACAATCTTAAAATATATGATTAATATTATTTATACTCAATATTTTAGAATTATCAAAATCAATCTTAGGATCAACATGTATCAAGCTGAATTTAAAAAATATTTTTGCTCTAAATAATCATTTTTAAGAAATAAATTTTAAATTATTCTTTTCAAATCTTCAAGTGGCATCTTTGACTGGTTTCAAGAAAATTTTTGAAATAGTTGTTATTTGATTTAAATTTTAAAGCAATTAGTATCAAAAAATTTATCCTTAGAGGCTGTTTGGTTGGGGGTAATCTTGCTTGAAAAAATGACTCTTATGTTAGATTATCATGTTTAGGATGAAAAGTGGATGAGAGATATGGTAAAAAAAATTGGTGGACTTCATGCTTATTTTTCGAAGAGAGAAAGTAAAATAAATACTATGGGGGATTGGTATTTGATAAATTTTTAAGTGGTAGTAATCCATATTTGATAAAAATACACTCAATAAAGATGCATATGTAATCATTGACTTTATTCTAATATCCTTCAAAATTTATTCAATAAAGAGCTTTTGTTAAAAAATTAAGATGGAGATAACATTATGCAAAGGGTTACATCATTATAGTCATCATATAAAAACTAATTAGAAATGATAATACTATTCTAGTATTAAAAAATTATTTTATATTGAAGGATATATTTATAAGTTTTGCTATATTCTCATATAGGATTACCTCCAATCAAATGTAATAATCCTTTTTCGGTATCATTTTTCGGAGTAATTTTTTCATCAATCAAATATAGTAAATATTATTTTTTTCTATAATTATTTTTTTAGATAAATAATTTTAAAAAATTATCAGATTATGTATAATCTAATATACCCTAACCAAATGGATCTTTTAGTAAATTTTTACAAGTAATTTTAAATGGATTATTATTGCCTTGTACTCTATTATGCTATCTTTTGGTAATAAGAAAAGATTGTTTTGTCTCAAGTTTACTTTGCTTTGATACATTCTTGATATGATATCATTTAAGATAAGTTCTTGAAATTAATATCTTTTCTGAACTTAATTGAATAATATCTCTTAAGAAAAGAAGAGATGAGTTTTGAAAAATAGAATATATCCTATGTTTTGCTTTGTTTGATCTATTCAAAATCATTAGCATTGAAAAGCTCTATCTTTCTTGAATTTTTTAAGGCTCAAAACAAGTTTCAAACGGAACTTAAGAATTTTCTCATTTCATCTATGTTATTCAAAAAAAGGGAGAACTGTTTTTAAATCTATATTATTCAAAATTGAAGAAATTTTATTATCTTTTTCTAAATTTGAAAGCTAAATTCTTGTTAAATTTGAAAAGGAGGAGAATTCAAATTAATTTTTGAAAATTGAATGTATGTTTACTTTAATTTGAGTTGATTTTGATGATATCTTTAAATCTTTCTGATGCTGTCAAAAAAGGGGAGAGTATGATGTGTTGAGTATATGCTTATTTACTTGAGTTGATCACATGCTTGAATGCTTAAAATGCTCACTTATTTTCTTGAGTTAACTATATGAGATAAGTATATGTTTTGGATATCACAAAAAAAACATATGCTTGCTTTCTTGAATATTATGTATCAAATATTTAATTTTTGAATTTAAGATAAATTTATTAAAACATTCATGAAGCATATGCTTACAAGTGCTTAGTTATTTACTTCATGTTTCATTTTAATAAATTAATTAAAATATATTATATTTTATTTGTACATATACTCAAAGTTTTGTCATTATCAAAAAGATAAAAATGATTGATCCCATGATTAATTTGATGATCATAAAATGTTTGAATAATTATGATTCTAATCATGTATTTCAAAAATGAATGTAGGATTTTTTAGATGCCTAAAATGAAGATTTTATCCATATGATAAATCTCCTAAAGGAAGCTAAGTCAAAATAATTCAAAAAAAAATTCAAGTATTTGACTTAGCAGAGTCAACCCAGAAGTATAGGAGCGACTCTTGAACAGAAATAGACAAAAGATATGAGAGAAATCAAGTTCAAGAAGTTTAGGAGTCGACCCTAGAAGAAGAGGAGTCGACTCTGATATGGTTGGAGCAGATTGGAACGGGCTCGAGTTGACTCTTATATATCATGAGTTGACTCTCTTAGAGACGATAGAAAATTGTATTTTTGGAATCCCAGCTCGAGTTGACCTCAGAGGAGCTTGAGTTGATCCAAACAGATTGAGTCGACTTATGAAGATGATGAGCCAACTCTCTCAAAAATAACAGAATGCATGATTTTTTAAATCTGAGGTTGAGTCGACTCCTGAAGAGGTCGAGTCGACTCGTGGGTAGCTCAAGTTGACTCATGGGTAGAGCTATCAACGGATCGAATCTAGATCCGAGATCTATGGATATTTATCCGACGGATCTGGATCTGATATTAGCATCAGACCCATTTATCCGAACCTGAATTTAGATCCGACAAACTATAACATAAATGGATAGGGTCTAGATATTTAATATTTAGACCCGATGGATCCGAGACCCGACTAATATATATATATAAACACACACACACACACATATATATACATATATATATATATATATATATATATATATATATATATATATATATATATATATATATATATATATATATATATGTTTATATATATATATATAAAAATATATATATATATGTTTATATATATATATATAAACATATATATATATATTTATATATATGTTTATATATATATATATATATATAAACATACTAAACATAATAAAAAAAATACTCTCTTCCATCTCTAGTCTCCCCTCATCTTTTCGATTGCCCATCTCCCGCTCGATCTCCATCACCGACGAGGTCGGATGGCTCGGACCCCCTCCCTCCCTCCCTCTCTCGATCTTCCTCGCCGGCGAGATCGGACTCGGGACCCCCTCCCTCCCTCTCTCGATCTCTCTCACCGACAAGGCCAAACCCCTCTCTCCCTCTCTCGATCTTCCTCGGGTCTCCCTCGTCGGTGAGGTGGCAAGGTCGAACCCCTCCCTCCCTCTCTCCCTCTCTCGATCTTCCTCGACGGCGAGGCCGGACCTAGGACCCCCTCTCTCTCCCATGCTCAATCTCCCTCATCAGTGATGATGGCGAGGCTGGACCCATTCCTCCCTCTCTTCCTCTCTCGATCTTTCTCACCAGCAAGGTCGAACCCCCTCCCTCCCAATGATGACGGCGAGGCCGAACCCCTCCTTCCCTCTCTCCCTCTCTCAATCTCCCTTGCTGGCGAGATCAGATCCCCTCCCTTCCTCTCTCAGTCTTTCTTGCCGGCGGATGGCGACCGACCCTTCCTCTCTCAGTCTATTGATCTCTCTCTCAGTCTCTCCCTTTCTTAGTTTTGGATCCTAAAATTGGGTCCGGATATCCGAGATCCATTAGGATCCAAATTTGGTACTTCAAGACCAGATCCGTCAGGTATTCAGATCCAGGTTCGGTACCAGTAACTAAAATCGAATCCGAAGCTAGATATTCATGTTTCAATCCGAATCCGATCCGTTGACAAGTCTACTTATGGGTAGCTCAAGTCAACTTCTAACATGAGAAAGTTGTAAGGCTAGTTTTTCTACACATCTCCAACGACTATTTCTCCACTTTAATGGCTAGTCCAAGTCTCTCAATGGTCAAATCTCACTCTCCAGCCACTGTCAAGCCTACAAAAGGCTAGAGAATCATTTAGGAAGGAAGAGAAGAGGATTGGAAAGAAAATATATCATTTATTGGAGTGATCATTGAACATCCTTGAAAAAGAGAAAAGGAGGAATTGATTGTGCAAAGATTTCAATGTGCTTTTAAGAGTGATCTTCTCTATCATCTCTCACATCCTTTCAAGTTTCCAGAAGAAAAGTTCAAGCTTCAAAAGAGCAATCTTTTAGCAACTTGATCAAGCTTTTAAAGAGTTTTTCATTTATATTTTATTTATGCTGAAATTCTTCTTAATTGTATCTTATTTTCTTTATAATTTTTTTTTGGGAGAAAGAAACTTAGGGATAGGCATCCAAGTCTAAAATTGGACTTGTAAAATTTTAGTCGGCCAAACAAACCAATTGAATTGATTATGAGTCTAAAAAATAATCAGTGTAAAAATTTTAGTTGGTGATCTTGAAAAATTAATTGGATTTGATTATAAGCTCAAGTAAAACTATCATACTGTAAATGGGCTGATTATAGTGAAATTTCTAATGGAAGCTTAGAAAGTTGACACAGATGCAAGATTGTACTGAATCACTATAAATTTATATTATTTGTATTGTGCCTTGCTCTTATTCTTTTTCTTTCTTACTTTGCTTGCTTTATTTATTTTTAAATCTTATATTGCTTCATCTATATCTTAATTTCGTTAATGCTTATTACATATACATCATATTTACTTAAGTTAGCTTAATTTGAAGCATATAATTATTTAGATTTTAGATTTATTAAAAACCCAATTCACTCCTCTTTTATTGGGTTGTTATCCTTTCTAAGCAACAATTTGGTTTCTTGGACTGATCTTTTATGTAGTTGCCATAAACCCTTTTGTTAGTTTATTTGGGATGGGCTTTCGTCTAATTATCATTAATTCATCATACTTAAATATTATTATTTATATATTTGGATGAAACTTGATAAACTATTTAGATGTAAAAAATGTATTGCTTACCTACTTCTTTCTTGCTCAAATTAGGTTGTCATATAAGAAATTCGAATCATGTTTGTTAAATATTGTCCATGCTTCAATCAAACAATTTTTTTTTATTTTACCTATATTGTTAAATTTTATTACTAATTATTTTAATTTTAATACATAATTTCATAGTTATAATTAAATAATTAAAATTATTTTATATTTTTCTATTTATATTCACTATTTTTAGTTAACTATTTATACAAAAATAACTAAATATTTTAATTAAATTATAAATTAATTAGTTATTTATGTAATTAATAGATATAATTAATTATTAAATTAATTCTTATATAATTAATTTATAAAATTATTTATTAAAATTAAATATTTATATATTTTATGTAATTATAAATTATATATATTTTAAGTATATATATTGTTCTATTTTTTTGTATAAATAAATATTATAAATGGATAATAATAATATTTTTTTATTAAAAGATAATTTACTAAAAATACCATATAAATATCATTCATCCGCTCTTCCATTTCTTCTATAATAAATAAAGAAAAAATTATTTTTATCTATTCTTTTATATTTTATCAAAAAAAAAAATGATAGATCTATTCAATTTTTTTTTTTTTTTCTTATTCATCTTTTATTTTTTATCCACCCTCCTTTCGAAATAGAGGATGAATGAATGCCTTTGCTGCGGTGGTCGTCGTTGCTTCTCTTGCCACCCCTTGGTTTTAGGCAGATGCGCGCATGCCGCAGGGCGAGGGGCGATGGACGCACACCAGTCTCGTGCCGACAAGGGGTAGGCGCGCGGTACAACCCACCAATCGCCATTTCAGGCGCCACGTTACTTCCCCCGCGCCCGCGCCCGCCAAACCATATCCCTACTATGGCTACGGCGTCGGCCCAACACCATAATCGCGCTAGCAAGGCTACGGCGTCCGTGCTCGCACCAAGAAGCAACTCGGAAGCACACCTCCAGCCCCAAGCAACAAGCAACCGAGTCAATCACGCCAGAACGACCAGCAAGAAAGTAGAAAAAGACCCATCGCCGTCGGTCCAACACCATCATCGCGCTAGCGATCAAGAAAAGTTGATCGATACGATAGAATCTACCTACATATATGCGCACCCCACAAGCGTGTCATACGGACCCATGGAACAAGCCAGCAGGTCGTTTTTAATTAATCGGATAGACATTAATGCACCGGAAAGGAGACCGCAGCCTCGCGCATCCAACCCTACGGCGTCTCCTCTTCCTCCGTACATCCCCCACATTGTTGCTATCCAACTTGCTCTCCTTCCTCGCCTTCGCTCCCTTTAGCCTCGCTCCTCCTCTTGCCTTCCTTCCAGTGGTGTCGATTGCATAACAGCCAAAACAGAAACGGACAAACAGACTCCCGTCCCATACCACCCGCTTGACAGCCCTCCTTTCTCCTCGTCTCTCCCTTTCATGTTCTGTTTCTGAGAGTAAGATAATAAACAGAGAAAGAGAAAAGAAAATCGGGGAAAATAAAAAGGGAAGGCTGGGAGGTTTAATGGTGGTGGTGAGTAGTGAGAGTAGTGAGCCTATATCATCATCATCATCAGTAGCGCACCGTCGTGTTAGCTGGAGGAACATGGACGGCGGCTTAGCAGATCACAGCACCCATCGTTGCTGTTCCTCCTCTTATTCGCCCGTCGCCAGCGAGACAGCGCCACTTGCCGCTTGCTGCCCCTCCTTCCGTTGCCCAAGAACCAGTGCCTCCCGCTCTTCTCCTGCCGCTAGAGACGTCGACGCATGATCTTCACCCTGTCCTCCCCTCTTTATCTCCCTCCTCCTCCTCCTCTTCCTCCTCCTCCTCCTATAGGCCCTTGAAGAATTGGGGCCCCGGGTCCGATGCTTTCAGCCACCATGGCATCCATTCTCTCCTCAACGTGGAGCGGCGGCTGGACTCGCTCTCTCAGGTAGATACCCTTGCTCTCTTCCCCTCTTGCCCTGTGATTTATCGTTGTTGTTGCATCCGGGATGGGAGGGTTCTTGCTGGGGGTCGGTGTGGTTCTTGGCTCGAAAGAGAGCTAGATAGATAGGCCAAATACGGAGATGGGTAGATAGATGAGATAGGAATAGATATGGAGAGGGAGAGGGGGAATAAAAGAGGGCGAGAGAGTCGGAGAGGGCTTAGTGAGTGGGCTGTGTTGCTACCACAACATTTCTTGTTACGATCAGGTATGATCGTCATCGTCGTGGATGGGACTGGAACGGGAAGAAGACGAGGCGCGTGGGGAGCCCCCTCCCCCCGGCCGTTGCTTCCCCAACGCTCTGCAGTCAGGCGAGCGATCCACGGTCCGGTTCCGATCTCAAGGTCCGTTCCTCCACTTCTCCATCTCTGCCTCTACGATTGTACGCACCCGAGCCGTTCGCCGATACCTCGTAGCCCCTCGACGAGATGGATCTTGGATCCCACCGTTTCCGTTATCGCGTTTCTTCTCTCCCCTTTTTCTTTCTTTTCTTCAGTGCTCACCTTCGTCTTTATTGATCAACACGTTCTCTCTTTCTCTCTCTCTCTCTCTCTTTTTTTTCCCCTTTCTGGCATGGATGTAAAACAATGGATGCAGATTTTAAAGATTGCCAGGGAAAAGTTCGCCCAGGAGATCTCCTTCAAGTCTGAGGATAAAGACGTCTCTCTTGCCAGGGTATCTACTATGCTCTCATCTGTTTGTTTCTTTAATCACCGATCTGTGGAATCTGTTGGCAATTTCATTGTGATGGTTATCATTATTGCCTTGTGCTCATTTTCCTTTTGAGAAAAAATTTAGGCGAGTATGATGCATCATCTTTAGCGCTGCTGTGTTCTTTAGCTGCATCAATAGCCACAACTAGCTGCTTTTTCAGTTTGCTTTGGTCCTATTACCATTAGCATCACTTGATCACAGTCACATTTGTTGAAATTTAAGGTGGAAGGAAATTCTAAAATAAATGAGCTCCCATCATGATGAGCAACTACAGAGAACCCTTCATTTTTATTTCATAGGTTTGAGTGGTGGACTTGTGAATTTTGATTCCTTCTCTACAGCATGACATGGTGACAATCTATGGACGAGATTAACAGATAGCTGAGCGAGTAGTAGGAAATCTTTTGCTTCTGCCGTGCACTTTACTACTTTTTATCTAGTTGTATACCATTTTTTTTTTTTCCTGCATTCATGTATCCTCTGTGGCTATCCACATTCTCTGTTATCAACTAGTAAACAGATAGGATGCTGCCAGCATTTTGTGGTTGAGTTGGACCTTGCAGAGGTTATATATTTCTTATTTGATAGCTCCATGTTTGTAGATCACTAGTTTTCTTTATAACAGGGCTCAGCTTCCCGCCAAACTCATGAATAGACTTTTTTCACTTGTTGTTTCATGGCAGTAACCAATCCTATACCCATTATCATAAATTCTGAATGTCCATGCTTGGAGTCAGTAAATGGTGTAACATATGACATTGGCTACCAACAATATTTACTTCCTAAAAAACATACACAAAACAAATTTCAGTGGTTTACTACCTTTCTGTTATATTACATGCTGAATTCTGAGTGTGTTGTTGTGATGGTTGTTGAAACTAATCTTGCAAAAATTTGTAGGCTTTGCTATATATTGCTGCTGAAGATGAAGCTTTTATGGCTTTTCATCGAGATATGGATATGTGCTCATTTGTAAATGAAAGAAAGGAGGCTGCAGTTCCTTTCAAGGCTGAACTGGAAGTTAGTAATGTAGAAGATATTTCTCTAGCTGGCAAGAGCGTGTTTGGGTGGTTAAATGAATTAGATATAATAGCAAAGGAAGTGGAAGCAGAGTTAGTCTCAAGAGACATTGGGTGCCACTTGGAAGGAGTGTTGGAGGTTGTTAATGCTGTTCTTTTTGAATCAAGAGGCTTCAAAAGACTTCCTGCGTTTCTGGATTCAAAGTTTTCATACTTGCATATGGTACTAAGCTGTGGATGTGGCAGTGGTAAAGCTTGATTCTTTCTGTCTGTTTATGGTTCACCATCAGATGCATTTCCTTGTTTGTTTGTACACCCATATACTGTTTTCAACTGATACATTTATATTGAATTTCTATTTTGTTGGCAGCTATCATGCTTAGCATCATTTATATTGAAGTTTGTCGAAGACTTGGTATTATTATCGTTGGTTCTTGTGTTGGGGAAGATTTTTTGATTTGGCCCCAGACAGGGAATCCAGAGGTATCTTATTTACAGATCATAGCTGATTTTTTAGATTTGCACTATTGCGAATGTTGTCATCATGCTGCCACTTTGTTTCCTCTTATAGTTTAGAAGTCAAAGTGATAACTGTAGTTTAGATAACATATTGTTTCATTATTGGATCTCCTGTACCATTATATTTGCTTCCATTCTGTTTTTTTAGCTCTTTGAACTCCATCCTTATCCTTATTTGTGGTGTTGAGAATCCCTTTTTTGGGGCCAATTTTTGTCTGATTGTTCTATATTATGGGTCTTTTTTAGCGTTGATAAACATTACCATTTCTAGATATGTCATATCTCTCTATGATGGTGCTGTTTCATGGACAGTAAATTTGGTGCCACTGCATCATCCAATTTCCAAATTGAATTGATGTCTGCCCTCATGCACTAATTTGTTTTTTTATTTTCTGAAGGAACTTTTCAGGGCTTCTTCAGGATGTAGCTTGTTTGCCATGATTAATGGCAGCTGTGTTCAGGATCCTAGATCAAAGGCTTCTGACTTGAACAGTAAATCACTTTTAGAACTTGATATTGCAACTAACAGAGATATCATTGGGATTGCTCTGGCTAATCTAATTGTAAGTTTAGATATGACACCCTCCACCTATGCCACTGACTTAAAAACATCTTTCTTGCTCATACTCTGCTACCCATCCATCTATCTCAACTTCCTCCTTGTTTTCCTTTATTCACAGAGACTTCATTGGAAACGTGCATCAAGGGCGAACTGGGGGTTGATGTTAACTTCTCCACTTAGACCAGTTCATCCTAGGAATGACAAGGCTAACATGGTGGACAGCATGAGGGATCCACTATTCCGGCCTCAAGAGCTCAGGTATGTTCCCTTTCTATCATGACTTTGTTTTCAAGGCAACTGCTAAAAGGATCCGTTTATGACTGAAATGCCTCTGTGTTGTTCCTCTGAGGTGCAAGTTTTGAAAATATAGCATGTTTAACTTCTATATTGTTAAAAAGATGTCTTTTTCCTAGTCATGCTCAACATTTCTAAAATCAAAATTATCTTAGAGCATATTGACATCTTAAATTCTGTATATGTTCATAGCTGATGGATGCAGATTAGACAAGTCATGCAGATTAAAAAGATGTTTACTTGCCATTATTAGCAAGAACCATATATTACTTAACAATTTCACTTCTAGAGATATATTCACTATTTGTTTTTCTTTTCTCTTATTTATTTGTGCAATTTGCTAATATTAGTTTGGCACTTCAATTTTGGATTTCTTGAGGTTTTAGGCAATTAGAGATTTGGATGATCCACAACACTTGACATGTCAAATTGCTAAACCACCACAGCATCATCCGTCCATATTGCTGTTTTGAACCTTTCTTGCAAAAGATCTTACATCTGAAATGACATTTTGTGAATATATATATATATATATTGAGTTGGTGGTAGTTGAATCAATATACTATGAGCCATGTATGGGTACATGATCAAATACATGAACATTTGATGTATAAGAAATGGATCTTCTATTGTCTCAAGATTTTTTGAAGCTTAGTCAGATTCCTTTGGATACATTGACATTTGACACTGTTATGCTATTTTCAAGTAACACTAACTTCATCTTGCAACACCATAATTAGACTTGAATCAGCAATGGCCTTTATTATTCTTGTTGGCAAGTTCTAACAAGAGGTGGATTGAGTGCCAATTTGATTGCCGTGCATGAATACATGTTTGCTTAATCATGGTTTACCCGACCAATTTGAGGTTTAACTCAAAAATCCAATAATCATTCAAGATAATCGTTGGCTTGTAGAGTGGAAGATATGCTTCTTACATTTTTTGATCCAAAAATGTTGAACCTTCTCAGAGGGAAAGATATTGGCTGCAGAGAAGGAGCTGAACAATAATTCTGAATTATCCGATCATATGACTTATCAAGTAAATTAGATAACCAAATTTATTTTGAACAATAGAAAGCGCTGCTTATATTTTCTGCTCATAATTGTCTGTTGCTAATTGGTTTCTTGGCTGAAGGATGTCTCTAGAATAGTTATTTTTTTGTAAGGTGTGCATTGCAAGAGCAAGATGTGTGGAAGTCAATTGTCTCTGCAACTCAAGTATTATATTCTTATATAAGTATATTCCCCTTCTAGTGCAGTAATGATTAACTGCAATTTGTTTTTGGATTAATGCATCATGATGAGTTGTTGGATTGCATGTCATCTGATTAGGGGTGATCATTTGGAACATGTTTATGTACTAGTAGAAAGAGAAAGTGAAAGAAGAAAGACGCATCAGCTAAGCTAGCGATCAATATCTCTTTGACACATGAAGTTCACCATCAATTTTTTTTTGTGACTGCTTTCTACATTATCTTTGATGAGAACATCAAAGCAAATTTAATATATGAGTTGGCCACTTTGGTTGATTAGTGAGTCTTTGGCAACAATAATGTTTTTATGGCATTTTGCTGATAATTTTGCATTCAGTATAAGTATAATCATGATTATAAATCGAAAGTTCAAGAACTGCATTGGTAGAGGATAAGGTTTTGCAGTATATATTCAGATGGCTGGGCATGTTCAACAGAGGTCAGAAGCCATGGTGGTTGGTAAGTCTTAATATTACTCATACGGAGGTTGTGTTGGAAGATTTGAAGAGGTTTTCTTTAACAATAGACTTAGGCCCTGTTTGGATAGCAGAAGGCACTTTCTGTAGACAACTTGTGATTGTTAGGAATTTTCCCCTAGAGGGGCAAAAGGGAAGGACATGATTGGGCCTGTCGGCAAACCTGAAACTATGCTCCTTTTTTTGGGAAAAACAAAACTCATGTTGAAAATGGGTTTTCCTTTTCAGGGAAATTAGGAGCAAAGGGATGGCAGCCTGGCCTGATCCTTCCTCTAACTCTCTAGACTAGAGAGAGAACCCCCTACCAATCAAAACTTATCCATGGTAAGCAATATCCTTCCTCCAAAAAGCACTTTAACCTTTGATAGAAATGATCCTATTATAGGAGAGGAGGCTAGAATTCAAGTACTGGGGTTTAATGTAATGCAGATTTTCTGCTGGGAAAATCTCGTGAAGTGATGAAACAATACTTGTAGTGTAGCAGTCAAGGATGATCTAGAATATGTACCATTCACTGCATATGGTATACATAAACAACACTATGGTTAAGTTAAAAAAAGTACTAAGAGGTGCAATATGAGTGGTGCGTAAGAGTAGTATAAACACCTTACAAGGCAGGTTAGCATGTGCTGTAATGTGATTGTTCTTGATTTTTTCCACTTTCCACTTCTTTATTAAAGTGTTGCTTGGATGCATGACACAAGTATCAAGTATCCAGGCATCCAAAATAATTTGAAGGGGAACCTTCAAGAAATGTAACACAAACTCTCATGTAACCATAATTGTCCTTGCAGAGCATGTAATGAATGATCTGTTGTAGCAACTGTTTTATGAAACTGATAAACCTTTCTTGGATGTTATAATAAGTTGGCAGCTTTATATAAATTATAAAAGCACCAAAAGTTGACATGTAATAATCATGATGCCATCAAGTGTCCTGAGGTTTCATGATGGTCCAAATGTTTGACTCAAATAATTTTAGAATATGTCCAGAAATGTCACCTTGTTGGGTGTTTACATTAGGATTACAAGGGGTTATACTTATTTGCTCAATTTTATTTATGAAGCCCAAGGAGTGTGGAATGATGGAACCATCTAGAACGGCCTGGTTCAAGGCGTTCTGAGCTATGCCAATGGTGGACCAGGACGATTCTGACATTTGACACAAAAATCTAAGGAGGGGGAGAGGGAGAAGGAAAGAGAGGAAGAGAGGTAGAGAGAGGGGGGAGGGAGGGAGAGGGAGGGTTGCTAGAGGTTATAGGAGGGCCACGGAGCCTGTTGAAGGGTGGACCCCCTCCTTCGGCCCTTCGTGCCTCTTTGGTGGCATTCCCTCTTCCTCTTTCTGTTGGGAGTTGTATTTTAAAACCAATCATTTAGGTTGTATATGGTTGAGCTGAATGTAATTTGTACTTGAATTATAAATGAATAAAATTATTATTTTGGCATTTTCATCACTTCCGTACATCTTCCTGTAATGAACTTTTATGTGATGAAGTTTTTAGGACTATTTAGACTTGACAAGGGAGGATTTGTTGTTTAGTCCTTAAACCTGATCGCGACCAAATGATATGTTGTTACCTAGGACGACAACATTTATCGAGTGTAGGTCGCTGCGTGCCATATGGGTTGGTTGTCCTCTTAACCAAGGAGTATGGAGATACTGGTATGGCATGCAGGTGAAATGTAGAGGTACATTTCATTGATCGTGATCTAATTGCGGAGCTCTCTACTGTCAAGAGTTGCTCGCGAAGAATATGGGTATTAGGGTCCCTTAGATCTGAGATCACCACGGTGACTTGCAAGCAACTTACTATACTTTGGTACTGGACTACCTAATTTTTTAATTCTGACGGAAGGTTACTGAGTGCAGTCAAGTACTTGTTTAGTCGGTGCGTGGGTCAAGATGGGATTGATCCCTCCAAGTGTTACAGTACATGCATCACTGTATTTTAATTTAGCAAAATCTCGGTCGGGGTAGTCCATATGATGGATATTGAAATTTAAAATACAATGTAGATGTTTTTTTCAGGATTGACAGTTAAACTCTAGATCATCTTTTGAGCATTTGGGTCAAGGGGATGAATTATACAGTAACCATATGCCACAGGTTCATGGATATTGCAATACAACTATTCGACCTATCCGGACATCGGGTATCATTGCTAGATGGTCGCATTGATTGGTATAGGAAATTGGTTCATGTGCCACCGGCTTAGGGTTCGAACTTTTGGGGTCACACACAATAGAAGTTCCTACCTGATTTGATGGCTGATCAAGAGTCCCAATAGTCTAGGACTCTAGGATCAAGAGTTCCACTAGACTGGGACTATGACTGGGAGTCCCACTGGATCGGAACTCTGCCTTCACGAGTTTCACTAGACTGAGACTGATATTATTGGAGGATTAATTAGCAATTTGATTGAGCGATGAGGATTCGATCAAATCTGATTGAATTTGATTCGATTGGATTTGACCCAATCAGGTCATGAGATGATCTAATCGCTAAGGAAGATTCGATCCTGATGTGATCAAAATCTGGATCTAATTAATTTCTAATTTGATTAGATTTTAATTGAATTGGTTAAGCCTAATCTGATTAGGTTTATCCTAGTCTAATTGGGTCTGGATAAATTGATTTGGATGAAACCAATTTGAGCAAGTCAAATAAAATTTGAATTTGAACTCTCTCCTATGCTTGGCACATTGACTTTGACCCACACCCTTATGCAATTTCAGAATTTGCATGGTTTTCCCATGCCCAAAAGAAGTGTGCGCCCTCTATTCCTTCCTTTAACCTGGTCCAAACGTTGGATGAGGTCAAGTTTACTTGAATTTCGAATTCAAGTTGAAACAAATTCTCTTAACCTCTCGTATCCATTCTCTATGCCCCACTTGATTTGTTGCACATCGTTTTAAGTTTTCTGAGTGTGGGCGTGCAGAAAGAGAGTTCTTCTGCGGATATGGACGAGGAATCCACTTGAATTTTGAATTCAAGTGGATTGGTTCAAACCATCCTAACCTCTCTCCTTATCCTCCCACGCGTTTTTTCCCATGGAGTGTTGCCCATTTTGAATGGGTAATTTGCGTGGGCGTGTGCAGAAAGAGTTTCTGGAGAGAGAAAACCTAGGACTTGGGGTGCTAATTTCTGGACGAGAGAAAAGTTAGAGAGAGAAACTTTCTTGCGCCATTTTATCCTCTCATGCTAACTTTATTTTTCTCTCTGCTGGTCACCCACTTTAGATGGGATCTGAGTGAGGTATGCGTAGATAGGAAAGTCCATCTATCGTGAAAATTTGTTTCATGGAAAAATTCCAAAGAGAGGGCATGAGAGCATTTTCGGGCGTCAGGGTTTTCTGGTGTGCAAAATCCTAGGATTAGGATCCAAGGTTCGGGTGGAGAGATTGAGCGCTGAGTGCCTGATCACCACGAGACTTTCTATTATTCCTTGTTATCCTCCAATTTAGGTATTCTGATCTTCTGGAGCATTCGGGAGTTCGGTAAAAGATCGTCGATCGTGATCGACGAAGATTGGTTGTCGAAGGCTCCGACAAGGAGCTAGCACTCCGGTGGAGCTGGTCAGGACTAGGAGCTCCATGTGGACTGACCGTATAGGCCGGATGATTGTGCGGCTGCATCGTGACGCGAGGAGACTTCATCCCAGGGTTATCAAATTGCGGAGTTAGACTACCTGCGCTCAGGTATCGTGTTCTGAACACGAATCGGTTAATAAATTTGATTTGTTGATCAAATGCATTTATTTTTCTATACACATAAGCATGTCTAGATCCATGTGTAAGGTTTATGATTAGATCATTGCATGCATAGGTTAATATTAGATTAACCTAATACTTCCGCTGCTATTTTATTGAAAAAGTTTCGAAAAGCATGTCTAGAACTCTGCACTGTTTCCAACAGTGGTATTAGAGCACTACGTCGCATGACATGCTTTATATGTTAATTAGAATATGAATGCATGCATATATGATATGTTTTAGATCCAGATAACTTAGTAATCGAGGATGAATGAGCCACCAAGCCGTCCGGTCATAAGGGATAAGCATGGTTTGAAGGCCATCTGCTCCTATTCGATGGGGATCTCTTATGGCGATAGGGGTGCCACCGTGAACTCATTCATTAAGATGAATAGTGAAAGAATTTTATTTATAGAAATTGTTTCAAATTGAAGGTTAAACATGAATGAGTTTAGATTAGATCTAAAATGTTGATTCATGGTTTAATTTTTTGTGCTTGATTTTTTGTTATGAAACTAGCAATAGGTTGCTGTTTATGAAATGAGCTGATCCGTTTCTGAAATGAGTCAATCCATTTAGCGAATAGAAAATAGAAAAAATCTTTTAAAATTTAAAAAATATTTTTGAAATGCCGAACTTCAATCCATCAGCCCAAAAACTTAATTAAAAGAATTAAGTATTGCCTAGTAGGATCTTGAATTATGAATTAAAGATCCTAAGATAAAAGCATAAAACTGAGTTAAAGGGTTAGATGAATTAGGTCCATTAATTGGGTTAGACCTAAGATTAGTTGAAGAATAGATTTAATTAGAGTAATTGATCAAATCTAACCAAATGTTGAATTAGATTAGATTAAGGACACTTTAGCTTCAACTTCAATAGTTGTAGTTAGACAAGTCCATGTCTTTAATAAGGACCAAGATGAACTTGATTCATGGCTAAGCGGTCCAGTCCGAAATTACTAGGTTGATCAAATTGAATCTAATTAACCAATTGGTGTCTAAAGTAAGTTTTGCAGTCTAGACCAGTGGTTTTTAATTAGGAGCTACTCGAACTGATTCGATCTTTGACGAGTTAATGACATATCCCTTTCAGTGATCTCACTTAGCCGACATGGTCGATTAGGATTTGATTAGATCACTTGGTGATTCAAGCTGATCCATGTCATTAGGAATCAGTTTGACTGATTTCAATCAATAAGACTGAATTAGGTGCCCATGGACCAAATTTGATCCTAGTCTTCATCTATTGACTTGGTGAAGTCAGTAGGAGGATTTGACTTGGTGAAGTCAGTGGGAATAATTTGGTCCGTGTCCTCTCTATCCTTAAATCACATGTAACCTAAACCCTCTAAATTATTTAATCCTTAAAAATGACAAAGTTATGGGGATAACTGAGTCATAGCCTTCCATTAAGGTGAATGGTAATAAGTCCAATTTTCTAGGTGGACATTGGAGGTGCCTTACACTTGGTGTTCATCTAGATGTTGGAATTACTATCTATCAGATGATAATTAGGTCGCACTCTTTAAACGGCGATCAAGTTGGCCAGAGCTTTCCTCGGGCCTGACCTTCATTCATTTGATGCACCGAACTCAATCATGTTAATGGTTGGACCTAACCAGACCTTTTTAGTGGAGGCTATAGCCTACTGAATTGGCTTTTGGGGCAAAATTACATATTGAAAATTGTTTGGAGAAATAATTGGTTGTGAACTTACCTATAGATGCACACGAGTTGGCCAAAGCTTTTCTCGAGCCCGTTTATAGTCTGTGGATTCCAGTACCCAGTAAGAAGTTAGTGTAATTTTTCAAATTAAAGGTAGAGGCTATCAATTCGTAAAAATAGTGGAAGGATCTTTAGAATAAAATCCAAGTCTTTAAGGTTAAATAATTCAAGAACTAATGTGATATTGTGTTTTCCTTTTAGTTAATAGAATGGCTAGTGTTAGTCCGCTCCGTTCACTGTTAGAAAGTGACAAGCTTTTAGGACCTGATTATAAGAAGTCTAGTGTTGACCTTAATTTGGTAGACCTGAAGAGGAATTGTCCTCTTGACTTGGATAGGCTGAACAGGAGAGATCGGCAAGGAGTTGCTAGTTAAGACTATTATATGATAATATCTTGCAATTTCTCTGCTTGTGATATTTCTACCTAAGTATTAGATACTGGGAGTTCAATTTACATATGCAATTCGTTGCATGGACTTTAAATTGGTAGAAAGTTTGAGAACGGTGAAAGATTCCTTAATGTTGGGGATGGAAGAAATATTTCAGTCCTAGCATTGGGAACACCTGAGCTTGTTTTCAAAGCAAATAATGTCATTTTAAGTGACTGTCACTATTGTCCATCTTTTATGATGAATATAATATTTGTTGGGCTTTTGGCCCAGGATGGTTATTGTTTGTCAATAAAAGAAAATTATTGTGATATCATTATAAATGATGTTACAATAATATGAGGATAATTAAAAAATGACATTTATGTTTTATTACAGCCTATTAGTGTAATGTGTACGTCAAATAAATGTCCGAAACTAGATAATGTCACCGCTATTTTTGGCACTGTCGGCTCAATCATATAAACAAGAATAGGATCAACAGGTTAGTCTAGGAATGTATCCTTGACATCGATGATTGTGAATCATTGACTACCTATGAGTCCTGTTTTATTGGTAAGATGACCAAATCATCTTTTACTGGAAAGGATGAACGGGCCACTGAACTTCTGGGTCTAGTACATATTGAGGTATGTAGACCTATGAATACATATGCCAGAGGCGGGTATTACTACATCACATTTACTGACGACCTATCTAGGTATGGGTACATTTATCTTATGAAGAGTAAATTTGTTTCGTTTGAAATATTTAAACGATATCGCAATGAGGTAGAAAAATAACTCGGAAAGAGTATTAAAGCTCTTCGATCAGATCGAGGAGGTGAATACATTTTCAATGAGTTTTTAATATATCTAGAAGAGCATGGGATTTTCTCACCATGGATCCTTCCTAGAACACCACAACATAATGGTGTGTATGAAAAGAGGAATCGAACCATATTGGACATGGTTTGGTCTATGATGGGGTTTGCGAATTTGTCGATTTTTTTTTTTGAATTATGCACTTAAAAGTGCTTGTTATGTTTTGAACAATGTTCCGAGCAAGTTTGTTGTAAAGACTCCATATGAGATATGGACTGGGCGTAGGCTGACACTTTCTAACCTTAGGGTTTGGGATGTCCGGCCTATGTCAAATATTTGCAGCCAGAAAAGTTGGACCTAGGTCCGATAAATGCTTGTTTATAGGATATCCCAAGAAAAGTACAAAAGGTGTTCGTCAGCAATAGGATGGTCTTTTTGAAAAAGAAGTTTTTTAGGAAAGGAACAGTTGTCTTTAAGGTTGAGCTTGACGAAGTTTGAGAGGTGAAAGAACCGGCACATTCTTGTGAACCTATAGAACTGGATTTGATAAGATCAAACCCAGAGCCCATTGTAGAGGCACCCTCGAGGAGATCCGGTAGAGTCCCGCATCAGTCGGATAAATACTACGGTTTCTTGGTCCGGGATGGTGATCTCGTCGAACTCAATGAGAATGACGAGAATCTGATTATCTACATGGATGCCATGCAGAGGTCCGACTCCGATAAGTGGTTGGAAGTCATGAAGTTTGAAATAAAGTCCATGAAGGTCAATAATGTATGGACACTGGTTAATCCACCTGAAGGGGTAAAATCTATTGGATGTAAGTGGATTTTCAAAAGAAAAAGGAGCGCAGATGGGAAGGTGGAGATCTATAAAGCCCGTTTGGTTACTAAGGAATATCGTCAGCGTTATAGTATTGACGATGATGAGATGTTTTTTCCGATAGCAATGCTTAAGTCCATTCGGATTATGTTTGCGATAGCAGCATACCTGGACTTTAAGATCTGACAAATGAATGTGAAGACAACTTTCCTAAATGGAGAGCTAGACAAAGAGATGTATATGATACAGTCTTAGGGATTCACATCTACAGGCGAGTCTAAGGTGTGCAAGCTTTAGAGATCCATTTATGGATTGAAGCAGGCATCTCGGAGTCCAAACATACATTTTGATAAGATGATCAGAATGTATAGCTTTGTTAAAAATGGAGAGGAATCCTGCGTGTATAAATGGGTTAATGATTCTGAAGTCGTATTTCTTGTATTGTATGTGGATGATATTTTCTTAATCGGAAATGGCATCACTACACTACAGGAAATAAAGGTTTGGCTGTCGCCTTAATTCTCCATAAAGAACTTGGGAGAAGCTTTCTATATCCTAGGGATAAAGATCTATAGAGATAAATTTAAAAGATTGCTTGGGTTATTCCAGTCCACGTACATCGATACCGTGCTGAAGAGGTTCAGTATGACGAATTTTAAGAAAGGCTATCGTTGACGCAGAAACTTGTCGTCGCCGGAGTTGAGGCCGAAGAGGCTGCCGCCGGGGACCTGCAAAATAAAGTTTCGCTCGGAACCGGTGGGGGGTGGCTCCGGCAAGACCCTCTGACGCTCAAGTTAGTTCCTGTCAACAGGAATGGAGTGCTCGATAGAGTATAGAGGAGGAGAAAAGGGTTTTCAGAACCTGGCTTCAGTGTATTCGGAGGGTCCTTTTATAGAGGGAGCTTGTTGTAACCGCCTTGGTTAATGGGCGTGGTAACTGTCTTGATCAATGCCGGTCGTTATTGTCGATAAATATCGATCGTTATTGCCGATCGTTATTGCTGATAAGTGCCGATCATTATTGTTGTGTAACCGTAGCGAGATTGATTGCCTGCAGGAATCCATCACAAGGAGTTTGGCCATTGAGAAGCTCGTCCATTGAAAAAGCCTATAGGGAGTCCGGCTTCCGTAGAAACTCGGCCCGAGAGGAGGTTTTGGGGAAGTTCGGCTCCCGCAGGGGTCTGGCTGAAGCCCGGTCGCTGGGAGTCCGAAGGAGTTCGGCCGCCAGGCAGTTCGGCCGGCAGTAGGAATTCGGCCCGGAGCTTGGGCGCTGAGGAGTTCGGCCGCTGGGCAGGAGTTCGGGGAGCTCGGCCGCTAAGAGGGTTGGAAACAAGCTCGGCCGGGGTCTCGGCCGAAGCCCTGGCCGCTCGGAGTCCAAAGGGGCTCGGGCAATAAGTAGTTCGGCCACTTGAGGAGTTCGGCCGCTAAGAATCTGAAGCTCGGCCGCTTGATAGTTCGGTTGGTTGAAAGACTTCGGCTGAGGCTCAGCCGCTGAGAAGCTCGGCCGGATGTAGTAGTTCAGCTAGGACGCGTCCGCTGAAGTTCTTCCGCATTGACCACATCAGGCTGGGGATCGAACTTGACTTTGGCAGGAGCGGGATTTATCCCCAACACTAGCCCCCCCACTCCCGAGTTCGAAATTCGAAGGAAGGGAGTGCAGGATAAGGCGACTGCCAAAGTTTTTCTTCCGGGCTTCGTATCGGTCCATGTCGAAGTTCGGGGGAGATTTCATTTCTGGCTTAAAGTTGATGCTGAAGTTGAGGCTCTCTAGCCGAGGTTGATTCGGTCAAAAATCCTAACTCTCGCCGAGGTCGAAGTCGGCGCTCTTCAGCCGAGGTCAGCCTAGTCGCTCGGGGGGATCTTATTTGGCCGAAGTTGATAAGATTGCTTGGAGGATATCTCATCTCCTTTGGCTGAGGTTGATGTAAGTGCTCGCGTTAGGACGAGGTCTTTGCTCGCGTCAGGACTTTCCTCCTGTTCCTAACGGGCTGTGGGACTTTGCTCGCGTTAGGACGAGGTCTTCCTCCTGTTCCTAACGGGCTGTGGGGGCACATGCGGACCGTCGTCCGAGCTTCTCCCCCCCATCTCGTCTAAGGTGAACGAGGCCTTCGACTTTGCTCGCGTTAGGACGAGGTCTTCCTCCTGTTCCTAACGGGCTGTGGGGGCACATGCGGACCGTCGTCCGAGCTTCTCCCCCCATCTCGTCTAAGGTGAACGAGGCCTTCGACTTTGCTCGCGTTAGGACGAGGTCTTCCTCCTGTTCCTAACGGGCTGTGGGGGCACATGCGGACCGTCGTCCGAGCTTCTCCCCCCATCTCGTCTAAGGTGAACGAGGCCTTCGACTTTGCTCGCGTTAGGACGAGGTCTTCCTCCTGTTCCTAACGGGCTGTGGGGGCACATGCGGACCGTCGTCCGAGCCTCTCCCCCCATCTCGTCTAAGGTGAACGAGGCCTTCGACTTTGCTCGCGTTAGGACGAGGTCTTCCTCCTGTTCCTAACGGGCTGTGGGGGCACATGCGGACCGTCGTCCGAGCTTCTCCCCCCATCTCGTCTAAGGTGAACGAGGCCTTCGACTTTGCTCGCGTTAGGACGAGGTCTTCCTCCTGTTCCTAACGGGCTGTGGGGGCACATGCGGACCGTCGTCCGAGCTCTCCCCCCGTCTCGTCTAAGGTGAACGAGGTCTTCGACTTTGCTCGCGTTAGGACGAGGTTTCCTCCTGTTCCTAACGGGCTGTGGGGGCACATGCGGACCGTCGTCCGAGCCTCTCCCCCATCTCGTCTAAGGTGAACGAGGCCTTCGACTTTGCTCGCGTTAGGACGAGGTCTTCCTTCCTGTTCCTAACGGGCTGTGGGGGCACATGCGGACCGTCGTCCGAGCTTCTCCCCCCGTCTCGTCTAAGGTGAACGAGGCCTTCGACTTTGCTCACGTTAGGACGAGGTCTTCCTCCTGTTCCTAACGGGCTGTGGGGGCACATGCGGACCGTCGTCCGAGCTTCTCCCCCCGTCTCGTCTAAGGTGAACGAGGCCTTCGACTTTGCTCACGTTAGGACGAGGTCTTCCTCCTGTTCCTAACGGGCTGTGGGGGCACATGCGGACCGTCGTCCGAGCTTCTCCCCCCATCTCGTCTAAGGTGAACGAGGCCTTCGACTTTGCTCGCGTTAGGACGAGGTCTCTCCTCCTGTTCCTAACGGCTGTGGGGGCACATGCGGACCGTCGTCCGAGCTTCTCCCCCCATCTCGTCTAAGGTGAACGAGGCCTTCGACTTTGCTCGCGTTAGGACGAGGTCTTCCTTCCTGTTCCTAACGGACTGTGGGGGCACATGCGGACCGTCGTCCGAGCTTCTCCCCCCATCTCGTCTAAGGTGAACGAGGCCTTCGACTTTGCTCGCGTTAGGACGAGGTCTTCCTCCTGTTCCTAACGGGCTATTGGCTGCTCCTTCGCTGTCATCGTACAGTTTTTGCATCCAGAAACAATATTATCGGAAGGGAAGAATGTTACCGAAGGGAAATTATGGGCAGCCCATCCCCGTTTCAGGGTCGTCGGGGCGTTCTTCCTCTGAGTTCCCTCGGGCAGTAAGTCCCGTCCAGACGACCTCCTCTATCTCATGCTGGCCTCTTTCATTTGGAGCGTGCTTCTCATTGATTTTGACGCTGGGAGGTGACGAATCGCCGATGTATTTAGCCCCTCCTCTGGGGTAACGTTGATGATGCCGTGAGGTGGCCGACCTTGTAGTTTCTAGTTACGGTAGTGCTCTTAGCCGGTCTTCTCCTGCTTCAGGCTGGCGTTGAAGGAATTTACCCCGCCGAGCTCTTCAATCTTGTTTTGGAGCTGAATGTATTCCTCAGTGTCGTGGCCGTGGTCGCGATGCTAGGGGCATTACTTGCTTAGATCGCGCACATTTTGGGAGGCCATAGTGCTTCAGATCTTGGCGGCTGGCTTTTAACTTCGCTGAGAATCCGAGTTGGAGTAGCGGGGCGTAGTTGCGGAACCTTTCGGGAGGAGGGCTTCTTCGCGCCCTTCCATCGGGGCTTCCTTGGTGACAAGCTCGAGGTGAAGTTCGGCCTCACTTGAGATGGGGTGGTCATGGACGCGGCCGAACTTCGTTCCGTCTTTTTGTGAAACCTGCGGGAGAACTTCATGCCCTTTGTTGGAGCTTCTTTGGAGTCAGGGAGTCCTCGCTTGTCCTGGGGCGGTCGTGAGCGCAACCGAACTTCATCTAACCTTTCGGGAGGAGGGCTTCTTCGCGTCCTTCCGTCGGGGCTTCCTTGGTGACGAGCTCGAGGTGAAGTTTGGCCTCACTTGAGATGGGGTGGTCATGGACGCGGCCGAACTTCGTTCCGTCTTTTTGTGAAACCTGCGGGAGAACTTCATTCCGTGGGAGAACTTTGTTCCGCCCGTTTGCGCCAAACTTTATGGTGAGCTTCGAAGGGGAGTTCGGCCTCACTTGCGCCGAACTTCATTCCAATGATGAGCTTCTGAGGAAAGTTCGGCCTTGCTTCCGCCGAACTTCATTTCGATGATGTACGAGGAGTTCGGCCTCGCTTGCGTGGAGCTTTGTTCCGCTTTTCCGCAAAACCTTCCGTGGGGGAACTTCATGCTTCTTTGTCCGGACTTCCTTGCTTGCAGAGAGGGGGTCGGCTTTGCTTGCCCGAACTTCATTGCACCTTCCGTGAATTCTTTTTAGAGATGACATACTTGAGCGGGGGAGTTCGGCCTTACTTAAAGCGAACTTTACTTTATGGTGAGCTTCAAAGGGGAGTTCGGCCTCACTTGAGCCGAACTTCATTCCAATAATGAGCTTTCGAGGGGAGTTCGGCTTTACTTCCGCCGAACTTCATTCGGATGATCAGCTGCGCAGTTCGGCCTCACTTTATGCCGAACTTCATTCTGCGGGAGAACTTTGTTCGCCTTTGTTTGCGCCGAATTTGATTGAACCTCGAAGGGAAGTTCGGTTTCACTTGCGTCGAACTTCATTCCAATAATGAGCTTCTGAGGAAAGTTCGGCCTTGCTTCAGCCGAACTTTATTCCGATGAGCAGGGGAGTTCGGCCCCACTTAAGCCGAACTTCATTCCGCGGGAGACTTCGTTCCGCCCTTGCTTAGGCCGAACTTAACTTTGTGGCGACTACGGAAGTTCGGCCTCACTTAAGCCGAACTTCATTCCGTGGGAGACTTCGTTCCGCCCTTGCTTAGGCCGAACTTAACTTTGTGGCGACTACGAAAGTTCGGCCTCACTTAAGCCGAACTTCGCTCCGCTTTCCCGCGATAGCTTCCGCGGGAGGACTTCATGGAGCTCGACTTTCCTGGCACCGGATTTCATTCCGAATCTTCATTCCGGTTTCCCGCGAGATTCTTCCGCGGCAGAACTTCCTGCTTCTTTGTCGGGGCTTCCTCGATGATGAGCCTCGAGGTCATAGACGTGGCCGAACTTCATTCCGCCTCCTTGCAAATGGGGGAACTTCTTCCTTCATTACCCGAACTTCCTTGACGACGGGCTTAAGTGGAGCTCGGCTTTGCTTTAGCTACTGAACTTCACTCCGCCTCCAAAGAATTCTTTGTAGTAGGTTTCGTAGATGACATACTCGAGATGGGGGAGCTCGGCCTGACTTGAGCGATGAGAGCCTCGAGGGAAAGTTCGGCTTCTCTTCCGCCGAACTGACCTGACCAGCAGGTTGAACTGCCCCACGTCTGTGATGGCTTCGTGTGGAAACTGAACTATTGGGGCTGAGACAGGAACAGATGGATCTGGCGTGCAGGCTGCCGATCGTCGTGTCGAAGCTCTCAAGGCATTTTCTCTTCGGAAGAGAACTCTAGTGAGGAAGAAGGTAGATTTCCAGAGAGAGAGAAATCGCTATCGAGCACTCCTTTAAGAACAAGGGAACCTCGAAGGTTCTGCCCTCCTTCTAGCGCCAATTTGTTGACGCAGAAACTTGTCATCGCCGGAGTTGAGGCCGAAGAGGCTGCCGCCGGGGACCTGCAAAACAAAGTCTCGCTCGGAACCGTTGGGGGGTGGCTCTGGCAAGACCCTCCGACGCTCAAGTTAGTTCCTGTCAACAGGAATGGAGTGCTCGATAGAGTATAGAGGAGGAGAAAAGGGTTTTCAGAACCTGGCTTCAGTGTATTCGGAGGGTCCTTTTATAGAGGGAGCTTGTTGTAACCGCCTTGGTTAATGGGCGTGGTAACTGTCTTGATCAATGCCGGTCGTTATTGCCGATAAATACCGATCGTTATTGCCGATCGTTATTGCTGATAAGTGTCGATCATTATTGTTGTGTAACCGTAGCGAGATTGCCTGCAGGAATCCATCACAAGGAGTTTGGCCATTGAGAAGCTCGTCCATTGAAAAAGCCTATAGGGAGTCCGGCTTCCGTAGAAACTCGGCCCGAGAGGAGGTTTTGGGGAAGTTCGGCTCCCGCAGGGGTCTGGCTGAAGCCCGGTCGCTGGGAGTCCGAAGGAGTTCGGCCGCCAGGCAGTTCGGCCGGCAGTAGGAATTCGGCCCGGAGCCTGGGCGCTGAGGAGTTCGGCCGCTGGGCAGGAGTTCGGGGAGCTCGGCCGCTGGGCAGGAGTTCGGGGAGCTCGGCCGCTAAGAGGGTTGGAACAAGCTCGGCCGCCGGAGGCTCGGTCGAAGCCCTGCCGCTTGGAGTCCAAAGGGGCTCGGGCAATATGTAGTTTGGCCGCTTGAGGAGTTCGGCCGCTAGGAGTCTGAAGGAGCTCAGGCGATAAGTAGTTCGGCTAGGACGCGTCCGCTGAAGTTCTTCCGCATTGACCACATCAGGCTGGGGACCGAACTTGACTTTGGCAGGAGTGGGATTTATCTCCAACAGCTATCTTCCGATAGGTCATGGAATTACTCTCTCGAAGAGGGATTGTCCGACAACTCCTCAAGGGAGAGCATATGAGCAGAATACCATATGCTTCGGCAGTGGATTCTATTATATACGTCATGACGTGTATAAGATCGGATGTGGCACTCACTAGGAGTAATGAGTAGGTACCAGTCTGATCCGGATGAGAATCACTGGAAGGTTGTAAAGACAATCCTAAAATATTTAAGAAATACTAAGGACCCGTGGCTCATTTATGAAGATGCTGACTTGAAGTTTATGGGATACACTGATTTCAGTTTCCAATCAGATCATAATGATAATAAGAGTGTTAGGTTATGTATTTATCCTGAACGATGGAGTGGTCTGCTTGAAGAGTTTCAAGCAGCACACTGCAGTCGATTTTATGTGTGAGGTAGAGTATGTCGCAGCATCCGATGCTGCAAAGAAAGCTGTGTGGCTGCAAAAGTTCATTGGGAAGCTGGGAGTGGCACCCTCCTTAGATGGTCCATTTCTATTTTACTGTGACAACATTGGAGCCATAGGTCAAGCAAAGGAGTCGAAGACACATCAGTGCATCAAGCATATTCTGCGTCACTACCATCTTATACAAGAGATCGTGAAATGAGGTAACGTCGAGCTTCAGAAGATCGACGGAAAGGAGAACATGGCCGACCCATTAACTAAAGTCTCAGAATCAAAGAGTTCGATAATCATAAATGAAAGATGGGTATTCGATACTGTTCTGAATGGCTTTAGTCTAAGTGAGAGTTGTTGGGAATAGTATTCTAAAGCCAATCATTTAGGTTGTAGATGGTTGAGCTGAATGTAATTTATATTTGAATTATAAATGAATAAAATTATTATTCTGGCATTTTCACCACTCCTGTGCATCTTCCTGTAATGAATTCTTCTATGATGAAGTCCTTAGGACTATTTAGACTCAACAAAAGAGAATTTATCTTTTAGTCCTTAAATCTGATCGCGACCAAATGATACGTTGTTACCTAAGACGACAATGTTTATCGAGTGTAGGTCATTGCATGCCATATAGGTTGGTTGTCCTCTTAACCAAGGAGCATGGAGATATTGGTATGGCATGCAGATGAAATGTAGGGGTACATTTACTGATCATGATCCAACTATGGAGCTCTTTGCTGATAAGAGTTGCTTGCGAAGGATATGGGTATAAATGTCCCTTAGATCTGAGATCACCATGGTGACTTGCAAGCAACTCACTGTACTTTGGTATCGAACTACCTGAATTTCTAATTCAATGATGGAAGGTTACTGGATGCAGTTAAGTACTTGTTTAGCCGGAGCATGAGTCAAGATAGGATTGACCCCTCCAAGTATTGGAGTAAATGCATCATTGTATTTTAATTTAGCAAAACCTCGGTCGAGATAGTCCATATGATGAATATTGAAATTTGAAATACAATGTAGATGATTTTTCAGGGTTGATAGTTAAACCCTAAGTCATCTTTTGAGTATTTGGGTCAAGGGGATGAATTATACAGTAACCATATGCCATAGGTTCATGGATATTGCGATGCGACTATTTGATCTATCCGAACGTCGGATACCATTGTTAGATGGATACATTGATTGGTACAGAAAATTGGTTCATGGGCTACCGGCTTGAGTTCGAACATATGGGGTCACACACGATAAGAGTTCCTACATGATCTGATGGCTGATCAAGAGTGGCAATGGTCTGGAACTCTATGGTCAAGAGTTTCATTGGACTTAGACTCTATGATTGAAACTCTGTCTTCGCAGGTCCCACTGGACTGGGATTCTGATATTATTAAAGGATTAATTAGCAATTTGATTGCTGATTAGTTTAATTTGATGGAGCGACGAGGATTCGATCAAATCTGATTGAATTTGATTCGATTGGGTTTGATCCGATCAAATCATGAGATGATCTCATCGCTAAGGGAGATTCGATCCTGATTTGGTTAAGACCTGAACTTAATTAATTCTTAATTTGATTAGATTTTAATTAGGTTGGGTTAAGCCTAATCTGATTAGGTTTATCCTAGTCTAATTAGGTCTGGATAAATTGGTTTGGATGAAACCAATTTGAATAAGTCAAATAAGATTTGAATTTGAACTCTCTCCTGCACCTGGCACATTGACTTTGACCCATGCCCTTGCTCACGCAATTTCAGAATTTGCATGGTTTTCCCATGCCTAGAAGAAGCGTGCACCCTCTATTCCTTCTTCATTTGACCTGGTCCAAACGTTAGATGAGGTCAAGTTCACTTGAATTTCGAATTCAAGTTGAAACAAATTCTCCTAACCTCTCTCTTATCCATTCTCCATGCCCCACTTGGTTTGTCGCACATTTTTTTGGAGTTTTCTGAGTGTGGGCACGTAGAAGGAGAGTCGTGCGTGTTAACCACTTGGGGGGGGGTAGGGGGGCGTTGGATATGGATGAGGAATCTACTTGAATTTTGAAGTCAAGTGGATTGGTTCAAACCATCCTAGCCTCTCTCCTTATCCTCCCGTGTGTTTTTCCCCATGGAGTGTTGCCCATTTTAAATGGGTAATTTGCGTGGGCGTGCGTGAGGCAGAAAGAGTTTCTAGAGAGAGAAAACTTGGGGCTTGAGGTGCTAATTTTTGGGCGAGAGAAAAGTCAGAGGGAGAGAAACTTTCTTGCGCCATTTTATCCTCTCACGCTAACTTTATTTTTCTCTCTGCTGGTCACCCACTTTAGATGGAATTTGAGTGAGGTATGCATGGATAGGAAAGTCCATCTGCCGTGAAAATTTGTTTCATGGGAAAATTCCAAAGAAAGAGAGCGTGAGAGCATTTCCGGGCATCAGGGTTTTCGAGTGTGTGAAATCCTAGGGTTAGGACCCAGGGTTTGGGTGGAGAGATTGAGCGCTATGAGTGCTCGATCACCACGAGACTTTCCATTGTTCCTTGTAATCCTTCAATTTAGGTATCTGATCTTCTGGAGCGTCCGGGAGTTCGGGAGAAGATCGTCGATTGTGATTGATGAAGATCGACCGTCGAAGGCTCTAGCGAGGAGCTAGCACTCTGGTGGAGCTGGTCGGGACCAGGAGGTCCGTGTGAACTGACCGTAGAGGCCGAACGATTGTGTGGCTCCATCGCAACGTGAGGAGACTTCGTCCCAGGGTTATCAGATTGCGGAGTTCGACTACCTGCGCTCAGGTATCGTGTTCTGAACACGAATCGATCAGTAAATTTGATTTGCTGATCAAATGTATTTATTTTTCTATACATATATAAGCATGTCTAGATCCATGTGTAGGGCTTATGATTAGATCATTGCATGCATAGGTTAATATTAGATTAATCTAATACTTTCGCTACTATTTTATCGAAAAAATTTCGAAAGGCATACCTAGAACCCTACATTGTTTCCAACACTCCCTCCCTCTCTTCCTCTCACTCTTTTCCTCTCTCTTGTTCTCTCTCTTGCCTGCCCTGTCTGCTATGTCGCTGCGGGCCCCTTTGGTAGCCCTCCCACCGCCCCCCCTCTCTCTTTCTCTCTTTTCCTCTCTCTTGTGCTTCCTCTTCTCAGCCCTCTCTGCTACGTCAGTATGGACCCAACACGGAACGGCGTGGGATGTACAAAACTATGCCACTGGCTGACCGGTCCGGCCCTCGACACTAGCACAACGAACCTTGATGAAGCCTCTATTAAAATTTTCTCTGTAGGTGAACATATGGTGATGAGAAGATACCGGTGTTGCGTAATTTGGCATGTTAACTGGCAATATACTTTTACCTGCTACATTTCATCCCTATCGAGTTCAACTAGTTCTCAAAGGCTGCTGTAATACGTGGGTGGTCAAAGAATTGTATAATGTATATGCAATATGCTGACCATATTATTTTTTAACTTTTTGAAATAAATATAAGATATGGACTATAATAATGACAAGAATAATGATAATGATATGTATTTGGATGGGCTTCTCAGGCTTTAATTGGGTATTGTTTAGGTAGCTGTTGAAATTAACGCCTTAAGCTCCTTGTGTAAAGTGATAAATCATCAATCGACTTACATTGGATGATTTTCAGATCCTCTTCAGTGCTTGAATAAATGGCAAGTTGATTTCCAACTCTCGTGCATATGGTAGGGGCTTGCTAATCAACGGTGGGTGACAGAGCTGTTGATGGGTTAGTAATCAGCAATTGTTGATTTGTGTGACCCACCTATATGGATGGCGGTGGGTGAATAACTTGTAACTTTTCTCTGTCATGTCCAACTTTCGTAGTTTAGTTAGAATTGATGTAAGCTGGAAATGTGTGACAGAATCTAGTATCTAAATATTTTTACCTTGAATGTATCCTCTTAACCATGCTGTGCATGTTTTTTTTAGTGTTCAATTAAGCTTAGAATTGACAAATACCTTTACACAATTTAAACTGCTGGAACTTTATTCTGATAAAAGACGAGTAAATGCCCTGCTACTAATCTTCCCATGATTTGCTGTCTCAAGGTTGGCAATTATGGCTTCGGAAAGGTTGTTGATTCTTCAGCCTCATAACTGGAGATTAAGGAGAGACCATGGCATGCTTTTATACTTTAACAGGTACTTATATTAGCCTTTTCTAATCTTGTGCTTTTTATTGGTGGAATAATTAGGACTTAATGCTGAGAATGTCCAAACTACAGGAGGTATGGAGAAGCAGTTCAAGAACTTAGCATTTGCATGGCCTTTGCACCGGTGGAGGAGGCAGAGGTCCTGGAACCATTTGTTGAGAAGCTGCATCTCCTCCGTCTTTTATCATCCTGGGAATCTTGGGAGCAGGCTGGCTCAGTAGCAATTTTTTAGATGACCGAACCGTTATGGTTTTTCATGCTTCCTTTCAGCTCTGCAGATGCCATTGTAGTTTGACCATCTAGATGCTTGCTGCATATTCCTTATTGCAGTACATCACTGACTTGATGTGGATGCCACAAGAACTGGTACGGTGGCATTCTTGATCATCACAAGGCGTCCCTTTGTTTGTTTTATGCAGCATTCACATATTGTCTTCATTCCATGAATTGTTTATTGCATGCACCAGGTGCAAGTGAACCGGGGCAAATCTCGAGGCATATGCACGGTGGAAAGTGCCTAGTCGGGCAGTGATGAAATACTAAGGGGTAACATGGCATGTTATCCACCGTGGTTCAATTGCACCTGGTGCATGTAATAATTTCTTGGTCTCGGAGGGCTTGATTTGGTAATCTACCTGACTACCTGCCCACCGGATGTCAGTGGATTCTCCATGTATCAAACATCAATTTGGCATCGTGGTGTCGAAAAACCATTTGTCCAGAATTAATCTATAAAGATGTAGGGATCAGAAGTTGCTAAAGGCTTGAGCAGTGCTGGATTTCTTTGTAAGTTCACAAACCTATTCGCTTTGGCATTGCTGATGTCATGTTAGACTGGGGCTTATTTTGCCGATCTATCCTGCGTAGCACCGGGGTACCATGGGTCCGCTCACTTTTCTTCGAAACCAAAAGTTCGATTGTTTCGTGGTTTACTTGTTTGAGTTCACCAAACCCAGTGGAACTAATTGAGAGGTGTTGTCCTTGTTAAAGTTGTGCAGTTCTCCATGCGTCTTCAAGTTCATGGACAGACTTGAAAATCTTATGGCTAAACCAAGACGAGAGCGGAGAAAACGCTGGTGCAGGAAAGAATTGAAGGCGTTAAAGTTTCTTCGATGTAACGTGACCAAGCCTTCTACTTTTATGCTGTAGAATCAAATTACTACCACTACCACTACGGCTATAATAGTACCATCCATCTGAGCATCAGTCTTCCATGCCTTTTATCTCTACAAATCATTTCTTTGATCTGGAGGTCTTTCACCATACATGAATCCGTTTTCAATTTGATCGGGCACAGCTTACTCATCATCACATGGTTGCCCTACTTATATGAGATTCTTTATTACTTTTGGGGCATAGAACTATTGTGCCATATATATATATATATATATATATATATACATACAGTTTAGAATTAAATTGATTGGATTTAGATTCAGATCCGATGAGATCAAAATTTTATAATAGTAGTTTTACATCAATGATCTAAGCCGTTGAATGTAATTTACTATCTTAAAATTATTTATATACAAAAAATCATATGAGATTCCTAGCCAATGCATCAAGTAGTCAAAAATTGAACAACTTAAATAAAATTAAATTAGATGTATTTTTTGATCACTTGATACATAGATTAGGGATCTTTAAATTATATGATGCAAGAAGTTTTAAGATAGTAGATCACATCAAATGGCTTGGATCATAATGTAGGATTATCGTTATTCAGTTTTGATCTAACCAAATCTGAGTTATGTATGTATGTATATATGAATGTATGTACATATGCGCGCGTGTATATATGTATGTACGTATGCATGCATAAATTTATGTTTATCCTTGGGTTGTTTGTGTTTACTTTGAAAAGTTTGTTTATTTTCATAGGATTTGTGTTTATCTTCTTAGAAATTAATGTTTATCCTCCTCTCTAGTTATTTATTATGGAGAGACCATGGGATGACTCAATTATTCGGGAGTTGATTTTATGTTTATTATGAAGAATTTTTATTTATTTTAGAAAATAAAGTTTAATATGAGTTAGTTGGTGCTGAACCACTTTGCCTCATCTATTATAGAGACTAAATATCTAAAGTTCACAATCGTCAATATAATATTAAATGTACAAACTAAACAGAGTAAAGCATATCATTGTGTAGAAGTAATATATTCATTCATAACTATATATAATTATATATCTTTACATCTTAATGACTGAATACATCATGTACATCACTTATATATAACACTTATCTAAATTAAAATCCGCCCATCATAGTAAAATTATAAGCATATGATCTAAAATACCGATAAGTCTATATGGCTGTTAAATTGCTCTTTCTTAAATGAATTGTTGCTGATGTAGATTTCGAAATCATCTCTCTGTATGAAATACAACTACCCAAGTTACGAGAAAATGATCCTATTAAAGTGTAACATAAAGTAATTAATTAAAAAGATGTATCTTTTACTAATATTTATTTTTCATGTTCGAATATTATGATCCATTTTTTAATGTATGTGAGAGAGAGGAGGAGAGAGGAAGAAAGAGAATGAGAGGATAGGCCATAATTCTAGTGAGCAAGAGAGAAAAGAGAAGAAGAGGGTTTCACATGGAGGAAGGGAGAGAGTTTGGGTATTTTGTGCCTGTGAAAGAGAGAAGAGTTTTTTCAGGCTAGAGACTGAGGGAGAGAGAATAAGAAAAGTTTTGCTAGAGAGAAAGAAAAATCAGCCATTTGAAGAGGCTCATTCCTTTCATGCCACATCCATATTAACATAATTTTTCTTAAAAAAAAATGCTAGATCATCCGAACAAAAGTAATACGGTTCCAAGCAGCTCATCTCTTTTGAATGATTTTTTTTTTTTCAAATACCAAATCATTCAAACAAAAAGAATATATATATATATATATATATATATATATATATATATATATATATATATATATATATATATTTCAAAAGCCACGTTACCCAATAGCTATGAAATTTCCTCCATTAGTTAAAATTGCCTGCACCAAGATCTATACCAATTGGAGGGTAAGGAGTTGATTGAATTTGGGTTCAAATTTGATTGATCTAAATCTAGTGTGTATATATATATATATATATATATATATATATATATATATATTTAAATTTTGATCGATCAGAGTTCAGCTTATATTCGATCGGATTATTCGATCATTTGATCAATGCGTATCTTCGAGCGCACGTCTGAAAAGATGTATCGATTGAAAAAAATAGGTACATACTTGTAACTCATAAAAAAATAAAATAGATCCAAAAAAATTTTAAAAAATAAAATTGAACCAAAAAAAATTCAAAAAAAATTAAAAAAAATAAAGAGTGCCTTCAAGTGCCTACATTCGTCCTTCTTTTTTTTCTTTATTTATATTTTTTTAAATTTTTTTAAAAAATATCTACATTAGAAAGGAAAAAAAAAAGAAGGCGGCATCTTCTTCTTTTTTTTAGTTTTTTTTAATTTTTTTGATTTATTTTAAATATCTCGAAGACATCTAAAAAAAAATTTTTTTTTTAGATACAGATGTGTATCTATTTTTTTTCAGATATGCATTTTTTTTTCAAGCACATTTTTTTGATACGTATGCGCATATACGTGCTGATGTAATGATTGAAAATTTAGTTAAATTTAATATATATATATATATATATATATATATATATTATTATCATGAGCAAAGAGTTGGGAACGGAATGTGCCCATCATAGTAAAATTATAAGCATATGATCTAAAATACTGATAAGTCTATATGGCTGTTAAATTGCTCTTTTTTAAATGAATTGTTGCTGATGTAGATTTCAAAATCATCTTTCTGTATGAAATATAATTACCCAAGTTACGAGAAAATGATCCTATTAAAGTGTAACATAAAGTAATTAATTAAAAAGATGTATCTTTTACTAATATTTATTTTTCATGTTCGAATATTATGACCCATTTTTTAATGTATGTGTGAGAGAGAAGGAGGAGAGAGGAAGAAAGAGAATGAGAGGATAGGCCATAATTCTAGTGAGCAAGAGAGAAAAGAGAAGAAGAGGGTTTCACAGGGAGGAAGGGAGAGAGTTTGGGTATTTTGTGCCTGTGAAAAGTTTTGCTAGAGAGAAAGAAAAATCAGCCATTTGAAGAGGCTCATTCCTTTCATGCCACATCCATATTAACATAATTTTTCTTAAAAAAAAATGCTAGATCATCCGAACAAAAGTAATACGGTTCCAAGCAGCTCATCTCTTTTGAATGATTTTTTTTTTTTCAAATACCAAATCATTCAAACAAAAAGAATATATATATATATTTTCAAAAGCCACGTTACCCAATAGCTATGAAATTTCCTTCATTAGTTAAAATTGCCTGCACCAAGATCTATACCAATTGGAGGGTAAGGAGTTGATTGAATTTGGGTTCAAATTTGATTGATCTAAATCTAGTATATATATATATATATATATATATATATATATATATATATATATATATATATATATATATATATATATATATATATATATATATATATATATATATTAAATTTTGATCGATCAGAGGTCAGCTTATATTCGATCGGATTATCCGATCATTTGATCAATGCGTATCTTCGAGCGCACGTCTGAAAAGATGTATCGGTTGAAAAAAATAGGTACATACTTGTAACTCATAAAAAAATAAAATAGATCCAAAAAAATTTCAAAAAATAAAATTGAACCAAAAAAATTTCAAAAAAAATTAAAAAAAATAAAGAGCGCCTTCAAGTGCCTACATTCGTCCTTCTTTTTTTTCTTTATTTATATTTTTTTTAATTTTTTTTAAAAAATATCTACATTAGGAAGGAAAAAAAAAAGAAGACGGCATCTTCTTCTTTTTTTTAGTTTTTTTTAATTTTTTTTGATTTATTTTAAATATCTCGAAGACATCTAAAAAAAATTTTTTTTTTTAGATACAGATGCGTATCTTTTTTTTTCAGATATGTATTTTTTTTTCAAGCACATTTTTCTGATACGTATGCGTATATACGTGCTGATGTAATGATTGAAAATTTAGTTAAATTTAATTTATATATATATATTTTAATCATGAGCAAAGAGTTGGGAAAGGAAAATGAAAAGCTCCATGGTGCAGCAAACGCTCTACGGCATTGGCAGCCTACCGCCATGTCTAGCACGTTGCCTTGACCTGATTTCCAAAACTGACCCATCTAATCATAACGAAATAAAAAGTTATCGGCAATTATGCAAATTTAGGATATATTTAACAAGAAATTTTATTTCCTTCGTTTCAATTCTATCTTTGCCGCATGCAAAGAAACCAAATAACCGGCATTTGCTGGGTGGATTGGAAAAGCAATGTGCGAATCAGGGAGGAACCCCATACGGATGTTTATCCCTGGTTTAATCCATTTCTCTCCTTCCGGGAGCCGAAACTGTACTCTGGCGGTATCCGCGCGGATGCACGTTGACATGGTTATCACCCTCGCGGGAATGAAACAAGCAACAGGATCAATCCTGTCCAAAACACGCACACACGCACGACCTACATAAAGAGAGGGAGAGAGAGAAAGCGGGATTTGGCGGCGGCGGCGCGGCGGCGGTGCGGTCGCGATGTGCTCCTGCGTGTGCATTTGGGGGCAGCGGCCGCTTCTGCTGCCGTCCTCCTCCTACTCTTCCTCTCACAATCCCCTCCGCCTTCCTCCTCCTTCCCAAACCAACGATTTCTCCTATCTCCACCTCCCCCGACTTCCTCCTCCTAGCCCTCGCCATCGACATCCTTCCCTCCCTCCTCCCAATCCAAGCAGCTTCCCCCTGCCTCCATCCTCGCCAGTGTCCCGGTGCTCCGTCCTCCCATCCGCCCCACTCGCACCTCCTCCCGCTCCGCCTCTCCAAGAAGACGGCGGTGGCAGCAGCGACGACGGCAATAATAACAAGAACACCAACAACAACGACAAAAGTGGCTGGGGTTGGTGGTGGCAGTGGAACCCCTTAGATCCCGATGGCTGGTGGAGCTCCCCTGCTCCTCCTCCTCCTCCCCCGCGGCCCTTCCCGCTCCTCTTCCTTGGGGACCAGGAGAAGGACAGGGTGGCGGCTGCTGCTGCGGTGCTCCTCTTCCTCCTTTCTCTCCTCCCCTATCCTGCCCTGGCTAGAAGCGATGGTATCGATGCCTCCATCTGGGAGGTGAGGGGGGGCAGGAGGAGGCGGCTCGTGCCGGATCCTTCTGGGGACATCTTCGTGGTCGACAACCGCAAGATCAGCAATTGCAAAGGCGGCGACGACGGCAATGGCCACGCCCCCTTCCACCATCCTGGACTGGAATCTTGCTGGCGGCACTGTAGGGATCTGGTCGTGAGGCTGATGCTCCCGGAGGGATACCCTGACAGCGTCAGCAGCGATTACCTCGATTATTCCCTCTGGCGAGGGGTCCAGGGCATCGCCAGTCAAATCAGCGGCGTCCTCTCGACTCAGGTACTCCTCCTTCCAATCCCCATCCAAAAGAAAAGAGAAACGAGGAACCCTCGCCTTTACACTGCTTTGGTTTTTGGTTTGTTTCATGGTAGCAGACGAAAAATTTAATCTAAGCACGCAATGACATTAATAAAAAAAAAAGGAAAGAAAATAATACGAAGAGAGAGGAAGAAACAATCCCACGCTGAAATGCTTTTCCTTTTTGCAATTTGCATGATAGATAAAAGCACGGATACATTTTTGGAATGACTTACTTTTTCCAACTATAATCTGGTGCGCAATTGCACATGCAACAATGGCAAGATTAACTTTCTTGTCGGACAACGGGAAAGGAGCAACCTCCTAAACCTCTTAAATCATAGAAGATTATGGTTACATCTCAGGTTGCTATTTCAGACAACCTTTAGATTATTATCATCTTTGTCAAGCCCATCCACTTTCCATCTTTAGCTTAACCTATGAAAGTTTATTTTGAGAGTCTGGACCTGGTTCATTCCTATATACTACTCACCATGAAGAGTCAATGACTAAGTGGCTGAATTTTTTGCCCCAACATATGTAGTTTCAATGTGTTACACTTTTTGAGGACATGTGTGGTCCTTGAGTTTGCCTTCTCTTTGGGCAGGGACTGAATAGTCGGAAGAATGGAACATGTGAGTTCCAAGTCAGAGATTTGACCATGAGCCTGATCATGACAGCATCTTTGAAGGTCTGGCTGTGATGAAAAGGACATTGTAAGGTCTAACATAGATTGAAAGTTGTCACTCAAGATGTAAGTGGTGTTGGTCATGGAGATTTACTAGTACAAACATTGCATGTCCACATCCCAACATATATTATAGAAGCATCATGGGATCTTGACATGGGCTTTTATTTTAAGCTGTTAAAGTCGATCAATGATTGCTGGCCTGGAATCTTTTTCAAGGATCGGATGTACAATCATGTACGGTTGTGTTTAAATAGGTTGGAGATCGAATCAGGTTTAGGCAATCATAGAGTATATTCATTGTCGAATACCTTTCCAATGAATGATTGCACAAAATCTCAGTTTGGAAATAAAGCAAAGGTGAATTCTTGCATGGTAGGAGTAAGTGATATCGGATCTTTTTTAATTTAGGAGAGCTTCCTCGTAGGGTGACTAAGAACATTAGTAATTTGGGAAACTTAATTAACTTAGTTTAATTTTTGGATTACTTTTTAAATACATATTTTTCATAGGTTCTAAAGTCCTTCTTTAAGCAGGGCTAGTGCCTATAACTCCAACTACAGGTATAGGTTGGGTTAGAAAGGTCATAAGTAATCATGCTTAAAATCTGAAGCTTTGGTTATCTTTTGTTGTAGAAGACATGGTTGGTTATCTTTTGTTGTAGAAGACATGGTAAGGGCTTAGCCATTTAGGAATAGGATTACATCTATTTAACAGGAGTTGGCTTTTTCTTTTGTACACAAAAGGGTAGTGTAATAAAAGAAAGATTATGGTTATTTTTTCATGTTGAGACTTTGTAGACAAAGGCTAGAAGCTTTCAAACCTTAAATTATGCCTAGGCCCTCAGTAACATAACATCTTTCTTAACCCTTCCCTCAAAGTTTTCTTGAACTTTTCTTTTGACCTGTTATTATTACTATCTAGATCTTTATTAGGTTCCTTTCTGCTACTAATACGTTTAGTTCTCTGTCCCTTATATAGCAGCATATAGCTCCAGATGTTATTTCGTCACCACCTTCATTGTTCAAAACATCTGATCTCAAGGTTTTTAGTATATTTCTATGAAACACAAGATTTTAGTAATCCTGTCGTGTAAACTTTCTGATATCCAAGTCAGATTCTTTATCCTGGAACATTAGGTGATCTCTACCTTCTGTAACAATGCACGAAGATTCTATCCTCCATGGTTTAACTTTAAAGAAATTGTATGTTTATCCATGTAACTCGAGCAAGTTATTTATGCTTATGGCAAATCTAGACCCCATTTAACCTAATTGATCCAATTTCCTGAGCTTTTTTTACCTAATAGCTTTTACATAGGGTGGCAATTTCTGACCTGGATCTGTGAAATTGCTGGAAACAAAATGGTGTAGGTGAGGATTGTTATAATGGTATCTAGTTTGGTTTGCTAGAGAACCAATTTGATTACATAGATGGGGTGGGTTTGCATTTAGCATCCAGACCTGATGGATCACCAACAGTTGATCGAACCTTGAAACAAATAGTATTATGGGACATGGGCTGGCCAGCGCTTGATTTGGTGTATTGGAAAGGCTGCTGCAAATTAATGTTCAAAATTAAGAATGGAATGGAAATTCAGAATTTGTCGAGTTTTCTTCTCTACTTTAATTTCCTCTCTCTCTCTCTCTCACACATGCGCGCGTGCGCACACACGCACATACAATGGCACAATTCATGTTGATGCCCTTGTTTCAAGCCCTGTCTCATTTTCATTTTATAAAGCAGACAATTAACAAGTGAAGCCCCAATTGGCTTGTCGAGCATTTGAAAGCAAATGGGTTGATTGTGGTTTACTTTTTTCAACTGATTGTAAATCGATTTGGTATGGGTTTTCCCATTTTCTATTGAGTTGGTAATTAGACATCTCCCTTAAGATCTAATAACAGTTAGTTCCAATCCATTTAGGATACTCATTGTTGCCTTTGTGTCAGCTGCCAGCATACCCTGCATGATTTCATAGACTTCAACTGGTAAGCTAAGCAGCCTGTCGTTACTGTGTTCTTTGCTGTTTCTTTTTGAGAAAAAACAAGTTTTTATATTTCAATTTATGACCGCATATCTTGGGATAATCTTAGTAGAAAGCCTTGTTTTTAGAAATGACTACTCATCCATCAATCTTTGATACTTCTTACACATGTCTCATATATCGTTGTTGCAACTTTATGGCATCAAATCCTTAATTTTATCACCCCATGATCAAATACTGTCAGAATTCATCCCTTACATTTTTGTTTTCAAATACACACAACCTTAAAACATTGTCACGACTTTTATTTTTCCGTGTCCATCATTTGCTCCATCATTAGACTCTTATGCTGCTGTTCCTCGCAGATGCACCACATTGCACAAGCAAACATTCATATCACTGTCTCTAGGTCACTTAAACATTACTTGAAGATTTTACATTTTTTTTTTTTAATGTAAAATATTGGCTGCATAGATTGCTTATTTTCTTATAAATCCATGTACCATATCAACTTCCAATCACATGACAAAAGAAGGGATTGTTGTGTGAGCATGTGTTAAAATATATTCATCTTTGTATTCTCACAAAAAAAAAAAAATGGTGCCCGCTCTTCATATTTCTTCTTATGGCGTCTAAACATAAACTTATGTCTCACTAAACTACATTTTAAATTTTAGGATTATTTACGATGAAATATAATTTTTGGGATTGAGAAAGCCTATATGAGTTAGACATTTTTCTCCAAGAAAAGAGTTGGACAGAGATCTTTGACCTACAATCACCTTGGTCTTGGGCTTAAGCAAGTAGAGAAAGTAGTGCAAAAAAGTGCCCTGTAGTCACCCTTCAACTAATACCTACCAGTAATGCTAGTAAGTTTATTTCATCAGAACTTCTTTCTACACCTTATATTTCCACTCCCAAACTTTACTAATGCTATTAAGTTCAGCTAATGAGCTCTCATTTAGGTTGCTGGATCTAAAATTATAGGCTGATAAGTCCTTGTGCTTCGATATTTGGAACTTTGAATTGGTATACACATATTTTGCAAAATCTTTTAATCTGTGTGCTTACTCTATGTATTTTTCATGTTGTTAAGATAGCACAAGTCTATTACTAGGTCTTGTATCCCTGGAACTAATATTATTTAAGCCCATTGTGAAGATATCAAGAAATATCATCTTAATTATGGCAATTTCAAAAGTTTCTCAAGTGTTTTAAACAAATTTGTTATTAGAGTTTACATCATCTGCATGTGCAGTTTACTATCATCAGAAATACATTCATCAACTTGTTGATCTTGAAAGATGGAAGTTCTACCTCTCACTTGTCCAATAGAAATAAAGTAGTGCATTAGTTTGTGAGGATATCACTGAATTTTATACATGTCAAAGCCTTCCAATCTTTAAGCTGAGACCTACCCAAGGTTCTATTGTCCTTTTATTGACACTTACTTGGTACCCTGAAGATGGAACCGTGTAGCATAAGTCTCGAGGTGACATAATTGTCTTCCTTATTAATTTTCTGCATGCCATGATACTTCTCCAATCATTTACAATTGGATAAAGTAGCTAGTCAAATCTGTATAGTTTCACAACAATTTCTCAAACTCCATTATGCCATGGCCCTGAAGTTTTATTCTTTTGCATACTTTTCAAAAGTTGCATGCACAATAATTCTCTGGCCTTGATAGTTGTTCTCATGTGTTCTTCCTAATTGTGATTTTTCAAAAGTCACTCTTCGGTTGGATCTTTATTGACTGGCTTCTAGCCTTAGCCTTCCATCTCAGTCCTAATGCAATTATTATGATAGATCCTCAAGTTCTCTTCTTCCCCATCTTAGCTAATTTCAAGATGTCCTGGGTGTCTTCTTTCAAAAATCAACCTAACATTAAAAATCACCACAAACCACATACTTAGTGTTGGGGGTCAAATAGCTCCCGCCGAAATCTAGTAAAGTCCGACCTTGGTAAAATGCCATCTGAAGTCGCGACATCCAAATCCGAGGCTCAATCAAGTTGACCCCCTGGTCCAGGCAAGTTCCAAAAGATCGGCCTCCAAATGCGATTGAGCTCAAAGCTTCAACTGAAGGCGGCTCATCCTGAAAATGACAACAACTTCTGTCAATGCTTGATCTTGTGTGTTGACCAAGCTCCCCTACTTCAACCCTCCAACTCTATCCTGTTGACAGCAGATTTTGTTAAGACCACACCGTGGATCTCGGCCAGACGAACTTGAGCTAGTAAAAGAAACTCATCATCTGCCTGACTCTGGTCTTCAGTTTGGGATAAGCAACAACTGCTTCATAAGCATTGAACCTCAGCATTCTCTAATCCTGACCTTGGGCACTGGCCGAACTTCATCAAAGTAATTAAAGCAGCTTAGCCGCAGTCTTGATTGAGGAACCCGCTATTTTTGTCCGACCTCAAACCCTCTAGATCGAAGTGCTAGTGTCCATCATCGTCTGACCTTGAAGATGACCGAGCTTTCAAAAGCAGTTGAAATAGTCTTATCGAGGTTCAGATCCTGAGCCTAACCTACAAACTCATCACTTCCGATCTGAAGGCCGACCTTCGAGTTCGGTCCATCTGATCCTAAGCCCCAACAGTTTAACCTTAGGATAAATGACTCGCGATCAAGCTTGGAAGTATCTAACCTTTCGTCTGAACTCCAGCAAATAATATCTAACCGTTAGTAAGTCATGACAAACGACAGCCCATTCTCCATAATAAACTCTAAGTGGCCCAAACAGCCTACTGACATTTCATTGCGGCTATCACTATCAATCTATTACTGGCTCCATCTATAAATGAGACCCTCCAGATATGTCTCTTTTTCTAAGCTCTCTTTCTATCTTCAGTCTCTTGAGTACTTCATTCTTGTTGGCCAGAATACTAACTTGACTGTCGGAGGGTCCGCGTCGGAGTCACCTCCAATCAAGACTTTATCTTGTAGATTTCTTTGGCGACACCCTGACTTCTACCTCCGGCAATCTCCAGCGGTTGATCGTTTTTTGCACCAACAGGATTGGCGCTAAAGAAAGGGATGGTGGGCCCTTGTTCTAAAAGGAGTATCCAGTCGAGTGGTCTTCTTCTTCTTTCATTCTAGCAAAATGCCTTCTAAGAGAGCTTCTTCTCGAAGATCCGTCGCTACTATCGCCTGATCCAACTCGGAACCGATCGATCAATCAGTTCCGGCCCTGTCGCTTGCACCCCAACCTTCTCAGCCGACGATAGTGGTGGATATGAATCAGTTCAACCTGTTGGTGCAATAGGTGAGATGCCTCATGGAGGCTGTGCAGGCCTTGCAATAGGTTCAGGTGCTAGCACCATCGAAAAAATCATTATCGGAGCATCGAGATCTAGCGCAAGGAAGGTCCACTTGGAGAAGCCAACCAAAGAATCCCGGAAAGAAAAAACAGAGAGCAGAGAGCCACGCAAACTGATTGCTGGGTAATCCGATTTCAAACAGACAGCATATGGTATTCTCTCCTCAAAATTTAATTTAATGTTACCTTGTTTGCTAGGTAATCTAATTACCCGTTGATGATCCTATTGATTGCCTGAGGTTCTGGATCTAGCCACGTAAGCGTCTGGCCTCTATTGGTATCCACTCGAACTGGATCTGGAGATCTTCTCCTTTTTTATCACGTCTCCAAAAATCAGATCTGGATCTGATTTGGAGGATCTTCAAAACTCCTTTTGAAGATCTGCAGTCGTCCTTTGCAGCAGCGCAGCCTTCTTGCTTTTCTCGTCGCCTTTTCTTGATCTGGAATCGCACCAAACTAAAGTCCCAAACTTTTTTGGACGTGGAGAGGAGAGAGAGGATCAGAAGATGGCGTGGAGGAGGGAGAGAGGCAGCCTTGGGGCATGGCTAGGAAAAGCTCTCTTAAAGTTGGAGCGTAGATAGGGTCTTATTTATAGACCCTGCTGATCCATGCCAACTCCTCTTCTCCCAACCAATCACAACTCTTTGTGAAATCAGATCTAAATCTGATTGGTGGGAATAGAGATCCCTGGATTCCTCCTTAGAGAGAGTCCCTAGATTCATCCTTAGATGGCGTCTAAGATTGGTTAAAGTCTTAGGTAAGGGTCACTCTAATTGGAATCCAAAAGGAACCTGGAGTCCTATCTGTGGGACTCCTAGGCGCCCTACTTGGGCGCACGCCACCTTGGCATGTGCCCCCTTCTTTCCAGGTTTCAGGCAGGGGACAAGCCCCCACCAGCTCTCCAATAGGTGCATGACACATGGGTCAATGTCAAGGGTCAAAGGTCAACGTTTGACCAAAGTCAAAGGAACAAGAAATGCAGGTGACCAAAAATGGCAGGTAATGTCTTTACAAAATAAGACAACCTTTTCTGACTTGGACAACCTCCAGTCAGACCATATGAAGGCCTCTGATTGAGCACAAACTCCTTTGGCTCAGTCAGGACAACTTATTTATGATAGTAAAAGAAGAACGTTAGGTTTCATCGAGTGCTAGCACGATTTCCTTGAACCTAATTGAATCTCATTCAGATCAATTGAACTAGATCAGTTCAATTGATGATCACCAGATTCAAACCCTTGTTTGTGTGACCCAGTTAGGTTCAGTTCTGTATGGTAATGGGATATGTCATGATCTCTATCATCGACATCATCGAAACTCCTTTCGATGGATCAGAACTCTTCTGATTCGAACAGCTAGAATGATCGATCATCTAAATCATTCTAATTGCTCCAAAAATCCACCAGTGATACCTAGCAGTATATGGTGGCAACCCATCAGAGCTGAATGCGAACCTCTTGGTGCAGCTACCTGTGTGATTAAGTTCTTCTATCTTGAGCCCCGATCAGATTAGGGTTAAGGTGAACTCGTCAAACCCTAGTCTCTCTGTCATATGATGTAATCATTCGATTCGAGTCCAATGTGAAAATCTAAATAGAAACTCTTTCTATTATTTCACTCTGCCATGGCCATGGGCTTCTGGACTTGATTCTCATGATCATCATAGGGCTGCTCCTCTACCACCGAGGTAGATAGATTCCATCATGATGCAATCCAGTTCCTACAATGAACATGCTATAGCCAACATACACCTCAGGGTTCCATATGGCTAGGAGACCGAGTAATGGTGTAGTCAAACTATAACACCCTCAAGGTGAACTGCCGATGCATCTCAGGTCAAAGAACCAGACACACTACTGCAGCATCGAGTCAGTCATTGACGAGAAGGTAGACTTCCTAATGACTACTCGAGGTGGTCATGCTCAGTGCCCTCGTTCTCTAACGAGTACCTGTACTCTCGCTCCGGTGTCTCCACACCATAGACTCAAGACTCATCTACTAAAGAGAAGCGATTGTACACCAACCTTCCGGATCAATCACCATCCTCGTGATGATCCTATGGTCGGGAGCATTTTATGAGTTAATAATGATTATTCATGTCTTAAATTTTCAACTCTTGAAAATATGAATTATCATTACCATTAACTCAAAGGATGTATCACAGACACTAAATACACATATGTGATAGAAAATAACCCATTTTATTGATTATAGTCAAAATTATAATTTTGCCCCTAGAAGTGTATTACAAGTGTCAGCCAATTCTGGCTTCTAGGGCATATAGACAATAGTTCTATAGAAGTCTGCAAGCTGGTTTTCGTGATCTTGATCCGGTCGTATGGGTTGCAATTATTATCGACTTTGATCTCTCAGCAGGATAAGTTCACCAGTCTTGGTCACAGAGTTCCAGTCCGGTAGGACTCTTGGTCACAGAGTCCTAGACCAATGGGACTCTTGATCAGAGAGTCCCAAATAAGTAGGACTCAGAGTCCCAGTCCAGTAGGACTCTTGATCACAGAGTTCCAGTCCAGTGGAACTCTTGACCATAGAGTCCCAGACCAATGGAACTCTTGATCAGCCATCAGATCAGGTAGGAACTCCTAATGTGTGTGACTCCGCAGGTCCGAACCTAAGTTGGTAGCATAGAAATCAATTTCTATACTAATCGAAGTAACCATCTAGCAATGGTACCCGACGTTCGGATAGGTCGAATAATCACAATCGCAACATTCAGAACCTACGCGAATATGATTACCATATAATTCATCCCTATGACCTCTATGTAATAGATGACTCAGGATTAGATTGTCAATCCTAGAAAATACATCCATGTCGTATCTCAAAGCAATTAGTCCCGTGACTCCTCACTAAGACTATCCTGACCAAGGTTTTGCTAAATTGAAACATAATTGAACACAGCTCCTGAAATCAAGAGTGGTCAATCCTATCTTGATATACGCACTGACTCCATAAGTATTTGACTGTGCTTAGAAATCTTTCGTCACTGAATTAGAAATTCAGATAGTCCGACACTAAAACACAGTGAGTTGCTTGAAAGTCACCGTGGTGATCTCAGATCGGAGGGACATTTATACCCATATTCCATCGAAGCTAATCTTGACAGGAGAAAAGCCCTGGAGTTGGTCACGTTCAGTGCAGATATACCCATACATCTCACTTACATGCCATATCAGTGTCTCAACACTCCTTGGTTATGAGGACAACCAACCTATATGGCACATAACGATCTATATTTGATAAATCTTGTCGTCCTAAGTAATAACATATCATTTGGTCGTGAACTATTTAAGGACCAAATGACAAATCCTTCTTTGCCGAATCTAGATAGTTCTAAGAACTTCATTACAATACAGGAGTTCATTAGAAGACAACAGAATTTGTGATGAAAAATGCCAAAATAATTTTTATTAATTTATAATTCATATACAATTACAAATATATGGTCCAACCATCAACAGACTGATGATTGGCTTTGGGACACATTCCTAACAATCACTCACTTGGATTAAAGCCAATCGGTGCAGTATCTAATACCTATCTTCGACTTAAAGTCGTCGAACTCCTTTACCGCAATAGCTTTAGTGAATGGGTCGGTCAGGTTCTCCTTCCCGTCGATCTTTTGAAGGTCGATGTCACCTCGATCCACAATCTTTCGGACAAGATGGTAGCGGCGCATAATATGCTTCGTCTGCTGGTGTGCCTTTGGTTCCTTCGTCTGAGCAATGGCTCCAGAGCTGTCGCAATAGAGCAGAACTGGACCATCAAGAGAGGGTGCTACTCCGAGCTCGGTGATGAATTTTCTTAACCACATCGCTTCTTTGGCAGCATCTGATGCAGCGACATACTCTGTCTCACAAACTGAATCGACCACAGTGTGCTGCATGGAACTCTTCCAGCAGACGGCCCCACCATTAAGGGTAAATATGTATCCCGACACACTCTTGCTATCATCATGATCGGACTGAAAACTAGAGTCTGTGAACCCCATAAGTTTTAAGTCCGATTCACCATATATAAGCCACTGGTCCTTAGTATTTCTTAAATACTTCAGGATGGTTTTAACAACCTTCCAGTGATTTTCCCCTAGATTAGATTGGTACCTACTCACTATAACTAGTGAGTATGCCACATCTGATCGCGTACATATCATGGCGTACATTATAGAATCTATTGCTGAAGCATATGATATTCTATTCATACGCTCTCTGTCTAGAGGTGTTGTTGGACAATCCCTCTTTGAAAGAAAAATTCTATGGCCTATCGGTAGATAGCCTTTCTTGGATTTTTTCCATGTTGAACCGTTTCAGTACAGTGTCAATGTACGTGGACTGGGACAATCCAAACAACCTTTCAGATCTATTTCTATAGATCTTCATCCCTAGGATGTAGGAAGCTTCTTCCAGATCTTTCATGGAGAACTGTGATGATAGCCAGATCTTTATTCCTTGTAATGCAGGGACATCATTTTCGATTAAGAGAATGTCATCCACATACAATACTAGGAATACTATTGCTGGACCATTAGCCCATTTGTATATGCAGGGCTCTTCTCGTTCTTAACGAAGCCATACGTTTTGATTGTTCTATCAAATCATATGTTCCAGCTCCGAGATACTTGTTTTAGTCCATAAATGGACCTCTGAAGTTTACACATCTTAAACTCATCTATGAACATGAAACCTTCAGGTTGTATCATATACACTTCTTCATCCAGCTCTTCGTTCAGGAAAGTTATTTTCACATCCATCTACCAGATTTCATAGTCCAGATGGATAGCTATGGCAAGCATTATCCGAATAGATTTGAGCATTGCCACAGGAGAGAACGTCTCATCATAGTCAATACCATAACGTTGATGATACCCTTTGGCAACCAGACGGATTTTATAAGTCTCCATTTTTTCGTCTGCACCTCTTTTTCTTTTGAAGACCCACTTACATCCTATGGGTTATATCCCTTTGGGTGGGTCAACCAATATCCATACATCGTTGACCTTCATGGATTCCATCTCAGATTTCATGGCCTCAAGTCATTTCTCAGAGTCGGATCTCTGCATTGCATCCATATAGGTGATTGGGTCTTGATCGTTCTCATCGAGTTCGATAGGATCCCTGTTCCAGACAAGAAAATCATAGTATCTATTCGGTTGACGTGGTACTCTACCAGATCTCCTTAAGGATGCTTCTACAATGAGTTCTGGGTCTGATCTAATCAGATCCAGCTCAGGTTCAACAACTTGTGTCCGTTCTTCCACCTATCGTACTTCATCAAGTTCGACCTTGGAGGCATTAGTTCCTTCACCAAGGAACTTCTTTTCTAAAAAGACTGCCTTAAGGCTAACAAACATTTTTTGCTTATCAGCAAGGTAGAAGTAATATCCTTTGGTTTCTTTTGGGTAACCTATAAAACTACACTTATCAGACCTAGGTCCAAGCTTGTCTGTTATTAAACGTTTGACGTAGGCCGGACACCCCCAAACCCTAAGGTGTGAAAGCATTGGCTTACGCCCTGTCTATATTTCATATGGTGTTTTATTAATAGATTTACTCGGAACTCTATTTAGAATGTAACAAGCTGACTCGAGCGCATATCCCCATAGGAAGATCGGCAAACTAGCAAACCCCATCATGGATCGAACTATGTCCAACATGATCTGATTTCTCCTTTCAAACACACCATCATGTTGTGGTGTTCCAGGAGGAGTCCATTGGGAGATAATTCCGTTCTCCCCAAGATATGTCAGAAACTCATTGGAAAGGTATTCACCTCTTCGGTCAGACCAAAGAGTTTTAATATTCTTTTCAGTTTGCTTTTTCTTCCTCATTTCGAAATAGTTTGAACATTTCAAACGACTCCGACTTATGCTTCATTAAATAGACATACCCATACCTCGATGTCGTCTGTGAAGGTTATGAAGTAGAAATATCCACCTCTAGCACTTGAGCTTATGGGTCCACACATTTGAATGTACTAAAGAGTTCAGTGGCTCGTTCATCTTTTTCAGTAAAAGATGACTTGGTCATCTTACTAAGAAGATGGGACTCACAGGTCGGAAGTGACTCACAATCACTAACCTCAAGAATTCCTTCTTGAGCTAACTTGTTGGTTCTATTCTTGTTAATATAACCTAGCTGCCAAAGGTAGACATCATACACATCACTAATTCTAGGGCATTCACTGGAGGATTGAAACACGTTAACAAGCATAGAAAGTAAATAAATTCCGTTCTTCAATTGTCCAATCAAAATTGTAACACCATTCAAAATTACATTACAAATTTTTTCTTTTATTGATATTTCAAAATCATTCATGGCCAAAAGGCCTACAGAAATGACATTCAATAACAAAGTTGGACAATAATGACATTCATTAAGAATAACTTTATTTGAATTGATTACAAGATTCATGATTCCTAAAGCTAAAATTGGAACTTATCTTCCATCTTCAACGTTCAGGAACCTCTCGCCTTGATCAAATCTCCTACTGACCTGCAAGCCCTGCACAGAATTACAAATATGATAAGAGCTTCCAGTATCTAATACCCAGGCAGTAAAATCAAATAAGAAAAAATTGCAAGGTGTTATCATATAATTACCTTGCCCAGCAACCACTTGCTTCTTCCTCGGCCTGTTTAGGTCTAGGGAGGCAATGTACAGAGGACAATTCCTCTTTCAGTGCCCCTATTTCTTGCAGAAGAAGCACTCTGCCTGGCTCTGGTCGGGCTTGCGCTTCTTGGTCTAACTCTGTGCAGTCGTCTCAGCATGTGGCCGCATCTTCTTGTTTTTCTTCTTCTTGTTCTTCTTTCCTTTTTTAAAGGATCGACGACCAGAAGAAGACCATCCCACTACATTCACCGTCTCCTTATGGAGTTGGTGATCCTTCTCAAAGTTCTGCAGCAACCCCAACAAGTCATGGTAGTTCACTGCAGGCTTTGTCATTCTAAAATGAGTTAGGAAGGAGAGGAAGGACTTGAGCAAAGAATTAAGGATCGCATCCTTATCGAGCTGCTTGTACAGAGGAAAGCCCAACTTGCTAAGGTGCTCAATCATCTCGATCATGTATGATCGTGTATAATACATGATTGGTGACTGAGGCCCCGTCCCTCATCCGAGCATTGAAAATGGCACAACTTGTTTTGTGCCTTTCAACGTCATCCGGCATGCCAAAAGAGTTGTTCAATATTTGAAGCATCTCCTATGGTCGGACGTTTTCAAATCTGCGGCTGAATTCATCATTCATTGCCGTTAGCATTATACATCGAACGGTGGTGTGGTCATTGAGCCACTTCAGATAAGTGTCTCGGACCGCTTCCCTAGCATTCGGGGCTGGCTCCTCAGGTGCTCGATCCATTACCACATAAAGGATCTGCTCATGCTCCAGAACAATTTTCAACTTACGATACCAGCTATCATAGTTGGGTCTCATTAATTTGTCATGGTCTAATAATGACCGGAGTGATATGTTAGTGGCCATGTCTGCACAAAAAGGAAAACCAAACCTAATTAGTATATGAATTATTAATCCTAAAGACTTGGACTTCAGTCTAAAGGTCCTCCCACTATTTTATACGAATTGGTAGCCTCTACCTTCAATTCGAGGAATTACTCTAATTCCTTAGTGGGTACTAGAATCCACATAGACTACACATGAGCCCAACTTTGGTTGGTCAACCCATGTGCACCTATGGGTAGATTCAAAATTAATTATTTCTCTAAATAACTTCTAGTAACATTGATTTTGCCCTATAGACCTAATCAGTAGGCTTTGGTCTCCACTGAAAAAAGATTCGGTTAGGTCCAACCATTAACATGACCATATTTGGTCTTATCTAACCAATAAATAATTAGGTCCGACTTTGGTCGGCCAACCCAACCACCATCAGAAAGACTTAACCAAATTATCATTTTATGAATGATAATTTCATTAGTCAATAATCATCAGGTCTGTTGGTGCAGAATCTGATTGATGCCGGATCGAAATGGAGTTGGGAAAGAAGAGGTCGTCGTCGGTGACCTGCAAAACAAAGTTCCGTCCGGAGTTGGTGGTGGTGGCTTCGATAGGATCCTCCGATGATCAAGTCAACTCTTCTGGCCAACAGAAATGGAGTGCTCAGACAAGAATTCAGCAGAGTTTTGGGAAGGAGAAGAGAGCTTAGAGAAAATATATCTGGAGGGTCCATTTTATAGACGGAGCTTGTATAGCCGTAACTGTCCGGTAGTGGGCTGCTTGAGGCCACGTGGAATTTATTACCGTAACCGTCTGGTGGTGGGCCGCTTGGGGTCATGTGGAATTTATTACGGAGAGAGGTGTTGCCCGTTTGTTGAGATTTAATAGTCGAAGTCCGGAGGAAGCAGGCGTTGGTTGGTGTAGAGCTTTGACATATATCAATCCAGAGAAGTTCGGACTTCTAAAGGGAATACGATTAGAGGGGATCATCCGGAAGGAATACTACTTGAAATCTGAAAGTAATCTGCTGGAGGAATTCGGATGGAGTTCGATTGATGGAAAAGTCCAGAAGGAGTTCGGCTCCTGGAGGAATCCGACTGAAGGAGAGGTCCGAAAGGATGTCGGCTCCTGGAGGAATCCGATTGAAGGAGATGTTCGGAAGGAATTCGGTTCCTACAAGAATCCGATTGAAGGAGAGGTTCTGAAAGGAGTTCGGCTCCTGAATGAATTCGACTGAAGGAGAAGTCTGGAAAGAGTTCGGCTGCTGAAGAATTCTCGATCGAAGCTCTTCTATGATTACCAGTTACATTAGGCTAAGCATCAAACTGGACTTCGGTGGGAGCGAGGTTTATCCCCAACAATAGTCCTCCCACTTTCGAGTTTGAAATTCGAAGGGAGTATAAAAAAGACGACTACCGAAGTTCTTTTCTGAGCTCTACATTCATTGAGGTTGAAGCTCGAGGGAGATCTTATCTTCTTTTAAAGTTGAAGCTTGGGGGAGATCTTATCTCTGGTCGAGGTTGAAACTTAAAAAAGATCTTATCTCCTGTTGAGGTTGAAGCTTGGGGGAGATCTTATC